>JAVHNF010034469.1:19347-36272 GCA_034783455.1 Micropsitta finschii | reverse complement strand
GGTGAGACTGACTGGTCTGTAATTCCCTGGGTCATCCATTTTCCCCTTCTTGAAAATGGGGGTTATATTTCCCTTTTACCAGCCATTGGGAAAAAAAGTTGTCAGGTCTCTTTTACCCCTGAAGTAACTCAGTTGTCATTACTGCATCCCCAGGTCTTGAGTGCATGCCATCACTGATGCTCTACATGGTCAGCAGTTCACAAGTCTCACTCCTCTCTCCACCCAGGTGTGTGTTCAAATCCATCATAGAGATGGGACATTATAAGGCCAGCTGCCCTTGAGTGCTCATGCCTGCAGTCTGGTCCTAAAACCAGGGTAGGCACAGAGAAACTGCCTGATGGGAATAGTCCATAGTTCATGCCTTGTCCAGCAGTTGCTTGTGAAAGTGTTAGATGGTCTGAAGACAAAAACCGTGCCAGCAATGGAGCCAGTATCCTATCTGTATGGAAGGCTCCAGACCTGTGTCCTGGTCCTGTTTAACTTCCTAAGTCAGACATGACTCAAATTATCTAACTTTAGTAAGCTATGTAGGGGAAATAACAGTCTAATTTTCTCTAGAAGACAAAGCCTCACTCTGGCAGTACTGCAGATCCTATCTAAAGCTCCATACAAAGCCCAAAGTCTCTTGGTAGTAGAGGGAAGGCAGTGGGCTGCACCCGCATGCTAGGGGTGCTCACAGTCAATGGGTAGCACTTTTGTTGCAACCTCCATGGTCTCTTGTTCATAGATATTTTACAGACACACCAACTCAAAACTAAGCAGTCACATTTTTACTGGGGCATCTTGGACATCACCAGTTCTTACAGAGCAAGATCTGGGCAGGAAACATCCGCTTCAGAAACTGCAGCAGCCTGAGCGGTCAAATGAGCTGTGGCAAAATGGGGAGTAAACGTGGCTGGTGCATGACAAAGTGGTGTCCGGTAGCAAATTCCTTCTATTGTAAAGAAAACTGAATCTTACCCTTGTTTCCCCAAATCCTCTCTGTTTCCCAGCTAAGCCCCAACAATTTCAAGCATCCCAGGCATGCAAGGAAATACTGCTGACGTCAGGCAGCCGGAGGCCAGGGAGAGGGGGATGGAGCTCAGGAAGTCTGTGCCCCTGACAATGAAACAGACACTGTGCATACAGTATATTCTGGATCATAAAAGGGTTTCCATGGTGCACAATCTGCCTGAGACTATTTTCTATTTAAAGTCCCCAGCTGTAGCCTGAGGAAGGGACAGCAGAGCACTGAGTGAGTCACCCATCCTGTCCAAGAGAATCCCGAGGTGAAAGATTTCCTGCATTTGGAAAGAAAACAAGACACACAGTCGCTGCTGGTGCCAGAGGGGAACCCAGCACCATCTAAGGGAGCTCTCGATGAGGTCATCCCAGAACCCAGGTGTAATACTCATTTGCCATTAATTCTTCACACTTGGTTAAACAAGGGTTATACTTGATTGAGCAGGTTCTCTCACTGCTGTTATGCTGGAGTAGGTCCACAAAATGGGTGCAGGTTGCCCCACTACAAAGACCAGCCACTGGGTTGTAGCAGTGGAGAAGGTGGTTTGCAGTCACTGACACCATGCCTTCCCTGGCCACCAGAAGCAAGGGGAGCCCCCTATCCCATGAAGGCAGACTGTAGTCAAGGCAGTCAAGTCCATCCCTGCAGTGATTCATGAGCTGCATAAATATTCTACTATCTGCTCACCTCATAAAAGGACTTCTACTGCAAATTGCTCATCAGGGGGAAGAACCTTAAAGTTACAAAACACTGTCATTCACTAAATCAACACTGAATCATGTTCATGTTTAGTGCCTAAGGGAGATTTCAGCCACAGGGGTGCTTAAAGTGCTGTCTGCAATGAATAAAGGTGTGAAGATGATAAAAATATAGGCCATCATTAGCTTCTCTACATCTATTTAAACACAATTATCAACACTCAAGTTTTTCATTTGTGCTGGAGGCTAAACTCCATGTAATTTTCTATGTTTGAAATGGGATTAAGGGTGTGATTTTCAAAATTTTTTGGGTTTAGTTTTCCTCTTGTTGAACCATTGAGCATTTCAGTGGAAGCACCCGAGGGAGCACAGAAAAGCAGTGTGTGTCTTACCAAAACCACCGCAGTCAGACATGCAAAATGCTGAGCTGCTAAAAATTCAGTGCACTGAATCAGTCATGCTTGCATCACTTTGATAAGTTAACCTTTTACAGGCAGGTTTCATATGGGATCAGACAGTTTTTGTTTGTGTCACTCCAGCTCATGTCAGATGGAAAAGACTTCATAGGTCGCCTAGTCTGTTAGGCAGAGACTGTGGTGCCAACAGAGTTTTTGAGAACTTGGTCTGTTTCCTACTGAGAAAAACACTTGCAAACATTTTCTGCAGCAGATTATGCTAACCTCAAAAAACATTTCCATTTATTTGACTAAGTTTTGCATTATCTCTGAAATGAGCATTGTATTAACTATGAACTTTTATAACAAGTCCTCTTTCTTTTTTTTTTTATTCATTACATTAGAGAAGTAAATACTTGAAACATTTGGTAAACAAATAAGGGAAAATATCTTTGTCTGCAAGTGTGCTGCAGATGCAGTCCTCGCTAATGGTGTCTTTATGGAAGAAGTTTGTAAATGTTTGACAGGAGAGGTGGTATTTGTCCGACCAACTGCAGATGTTCACGCTGTAAATTTCTGCCTATGAGTTAAGTGTCTAGACTGTTTTTATAGTCAACAGAGAAATACAGGTGCTTCAAGATGCATTTTTCCTTATCCTAATGTCTACAACAGCTCTGATATTGTACCTGAAAGTGCCTCTTTCTTTCCACTGGCTGATGGGGGAAGGTTCCAAAGGGAACCTGAAGTGGCAAGCGCTGGTGCAGATGTCCAGGCTATGTCTGCACTAGAAAACTAAAATACCAGGGATTATTCTCTGTCACTGGAGAGACAGGGAATGGCACTAAATGCTCTCACCCTCACAAGTAGTGAGGTTTCCCCAGAGTGACTGCTATCAACCCAAGGTGAGCTCACTAGGCCTTTGGGGGAGCACTAGATGGTCCAAGCAGAAATAATGGTGGGGATGGTAGTAGCTGGGGTGACCTAGCAGTGTGGATGGCCAAGCTACAGAACTGAATCCTACCAAATGTTTTGAAGGTGCTCAGGTCATCTTCTGATGCCTTCACTGCTTGTAAATGTGAATGATTTGGTTGCTGCTTGGATGCTGTTCATGTTTCCTCTGCAGGGACGATGGTTGCTGGTTAATATTTGGCTTCTCTGACCTTTCTTCTTATCTTTCCTTTATGAAAGTATTTTTTTTTCAGTGCTTCCAGCTCTTTTCACAAGCCATGCAGGAAGAGGACAGCTCATTTACCTCTGTAGAGATTTCCATCTAGTGGATTTGTGCTGATGGAAGGATTAAGCTTTTTACTTGCTATTTAGTGATTATTAAAATTACTGGGGATAGAATTGCAAGATCAAACAATGCCTTTGCTAAACCCAAAGGGTTTCCTGAGTGAACTTTTGCTTCCTCTTTGATGTCAACACATGGCTCTTCCCATCCATACTAGAGCCAATTGACAACTGCACTCACCAAAGCAGCAGCATCCTTTCATAAACCCTCAGTCTGGCTGGAACATTAGCTGTCACTGTAAAGAAAAATCCAATTCTTTTTCTCATTCAGATTTGCATAGTGGGAATATGCTATGTTTATGTGCTATGTTTATGTGCTATGTTTACTTTTAGCACAGCAAAACCTGCTTATTTGTAATCTACTTTATTATTTTTATGAAAAGTTTCTCATTTTCCATCTTTCAGTAGCCCTTTCCTAGGCCTACGAGACGTAAATGTCACTGTCGCCAAGAGCTGTTACTGTGGCTATGTACCATGTATGCTAAGCCTATCAAAAGCAGATTCTGATCAGTTTCAGTGGTGCAAGTATAACATGACCACCATCAGATTCTGTCTGCTAGGAAGGAAATAACACCTGAAATAATTTCATACAGTTGGGGCACCTGATTCTTCACATTTTTTGGAGAGACTTCTCCATACAACAGCATAAATGAGAGGCAAGTCTGACCCCAGACACTGAGGAGGACAGAAATGAAAATAAAACTCAAAAGCAAGGCATGGATGTTTCAGTTCAACTGTTATACAAAATGCAATAAAAATGTGATGTGAGAATCTGAGTGGAATTTAGAAATCCTGACATGACATTACAACTGCTGCTTTCTAGCTTTGAAGTCTTGCTCTTTGATGATGCATTACTGAGTATTTTTATACATATGCCTTCTCTTCCATGTTAAAATACCAGTTTTCAATTAAGGACTCTTACTTTTGTAGCAAGTGGTTAGATTTTATTCCTGAAGCTTTAAAACAGAAGAAAAAAAATATCTATTTGGAGAATGCTAATATATATAACAGAAAAAATTCCTGAAGAGGAGTTCATGGAAATCGGTCTCCAGATCAAGTTTTGCACAAATGAGAGGTGCTGTGAAGAAAGATAATCTCTATTAATTAAACCTTTTGGTGTTAGAGAACAAATGGAGGCACATCTGAAAGCTGAATTGATTTGTAATGTGACTTGGTCTTTTTGCCTCTAGGTCAACGCTTTAGAGTTGCTATGGGCAAGTAGTGACCGAAAGCCATTATTCTCTGACAGCTGTTTGCAGACGTCTGGGAAATGAGTTTGTGTTATCTTGCTACCAGTGGTAGAGTGCCTGATGCAGCATCAAGTAATATATCCTCTCTACAGGAGGTAATTGATATTTTCCTGCATTGTAACAAACAGAGAGACTGAAGCTAAAACAGGCAGAAAGCTAAATTATCATCCTGTCATTGTATCACCTGCCTGACTCCCCTTCCATTCACTCCTGCCCTCCTGAAAATTTGGCTTGGTTTCTTGACTGGTAGCATCAGCATGTGCAGAGCTCTCTGCTGTGCTTGTGAGTACATGACCATGTTAAGCAGAGTGAGCAAGGCAGGTTTAGACCATCCACTGAAGTAGAATATCAGCAAGTTTCGGATAAGGGAAAGCTGGATGAATGCATTTGGACATTCACGGAAAGGTAGAATCATAGGATGGTTTGGGCTGGAAGAGATCTTAAAGTTCATCCAATTCCAACCTGCTGCCATGGGCAGGGACACCTTCCATTAAACCAGGTTGCTCCAAGCCCTATCCAGCCTGACCTCGAACGCTGCCAGGGATGGTGCAGCCACAACTTCTCTGGGCAACCTGTGCCAGTGCCTCAGCACCCTCACAGGGAAAAATTTCGTCCTAATATCTAGGAACTTCTCAATTTTGCAAACCTTTTGCACTATTCTTTTTTTTTTTTTCTGGCAAAAATTTTCAAAGAATGTGTATACATCGGTTTTTGGTCCAGTACTAAGACTCTCCAAATCCAGGTTTACTGTCCCATTGTACTTCAGGTTTAGAGTCCTGACTCACATCACAGAAGAAACTCTCATTTTATCCTGACCATTTAAGAAAATCAGGGTCTAACCTCCACAGAGGTTTCCTGTTATGTCCCTGGTGGAGGAGAACCGATGGGGGCATCTGCACTCAGAGGCACTTTCCTGGCAGACTTTGTTTCCCATTTTTCCCATCTGCCTTGCTGTGCTCTCAGCTGCCTTCATGACTGATGCAGCCTCATCCAGACAGTTCATTTCGTTCAAAACTAAAGGTTCAAGCCAGTTGCATTGCCCTCTGGAGAGGCCTGTTTCCCTCCACTGATTGAAAGTTGCTTTGAATGAAATGGTCAGATTCGATGTGTATCTTTTAGATGCCTAACAGAAAGAGACCTGCATCTTGGCGTGTGGATTTCTAGAGAGAGTTGACAAAATGAAGCCAATATTCAGAAGAAGAAAAAAAACTATACTAGACTTTGAAGACTTGGAAAAATATGTTGAAAGAGTTAAGGTTATCTATTTGATTTATATAGGAAAAAGCAGATTTAGTGGCACCTCAGTTACAGTCAATAAAAAGGTTAAAATGCTAAGGAGCTTTTAAAATCTAATGGAGAAAGACATAACAAGAAGCAGTGGCTGGAAACTGAAGCCAGACAGCAGTCTCATAAACTGTAACTCCCATAAAGCCCTGTGCCACTAAGGGAACATTAAGTTTAATGTTCATCGTGACTCAAAGCAGATCATTGTTGGGAATTGACAGCTATGCCACTGACTGCAACAAGCATTTAAGCACTGGGACTATCTGAATGTTGTGTTCAGACTCAAAATGTGCTCAACCAGCCAACGCATAGTCTGAGCCACAACAGTCCAAACTAGGGATTCAGTTACATATTAATAAGTGCCTGGTGTCATTTGAGGAGTTCTGGGAACTCTGAGAGATCCACACAGCACTGGCCAGACATGAGACAAGAACTACAGAAAACCCTCTTGGAGTAGGAGATAGAAACTAGGGAAGATACATTAGTGAGCCTGCAAGGGTGCTAGACTGCGATGAGGAGGTGGCTGAAACTAGTCCCATTTGTCTAGAATCCTTTTGCAGCCAGTGGACAGCTTTAAGTAGGCTGTCCAAAAATGGGGGTCTGAAATAGACCCCCATAAATCTGAAGAACATGAAAACATCTATTTGTGTCTCTATGTTTCGAAAGCAGAGAAGGGAAATCGCCTCAGATGTTGATACCTAACTGTAGGTATCTAAGGCTAAGTGAGATAAATCCAACACTCGGTGACTAAATGAAACACACTGCTGCATTAGCAGCGTTTTTAGATATCTTCTTGGAAACTAAATTGTGAGATTTTAATTTTTCAACCTGAATTTTGGACAGCAATAAACTACCAAAGGTCAGAAATTTCCTGTTTTCCCTTAGGCCAAGCTCAGCAAAACAGCTAGACTACAAAAGTTGTTCAAATGCTCTCAATGAAAAATCCCACGTACAGTCATTGAAATTGGAAATGTTAATTTCTCTCTCAGAAACATCCCAGGGTAACTTGTGAAGTTTGGTGAATACATAGACACTGATGTGTGAGCAGGCTTCTTGCTACTCCTCAGAAATCTCTTTGCTTGAATATAGATTTCCCCAGTTAGATAACAATCCCATGTCAAAATGCATGTAGTTGTGTAATGTCAAGCATAAGACTCTGAAGTGAAGCAACTGAGAAAGGAAAGAAAGAAAGAAATAAACCAACCTAAAGTAAGGGAAAGGCCACAAGATCATTTGCTCCAGTGGCCTTTGGTATTGTGTTGCTGCTGTAGCTAAGGCAACATAAACCTCCCTAACTCTCTGCTTGGCCTCCCGAGCCATAATAGACAGTAGTTCCCTTTTAATGACTGTACTTTCTACTACTCCTGTGCAAGAACAATATCATAGTCTAGAGCTGAATCATGAAGGACAGTGCAGGGAAGTGGCAGTAAAGACAAATATCATGACCAAGGCTTGTAGAGGAGTGGGACGCTGAAGCCAGCCAGGCGCGGGCAGGGCAGCAGTACTTTGCCCCTGAGCATATCAGGCACGTAAGTACTGCACCCTGCAGACACAGCCACTGGACAAGCTAGTGCTGTGAGTGAGCAGGGGCACATGGAGGTCAGTGTTATTTTTAGAGGCCTAAAATTAACTTCCTTCTTTCCTGAGTCACTGAGGAAACGTTTGTTTGGGGGCGGTTTCTGCTAGGAGACAAAATACCTTTAAAGGTGTGTTTGCCTGCTCTACGTGCTGGTCAGGTGTCAAAAGGCAGGCATACTTAAAGAAAAGCCAATAACTGAATCAGTCACAAGCAGGTCTTTTAGGACAAGCAGATTATCACATTAAATTGACAAGAAGTAGACCCACAGGCCAAGATGTTCCTATTGACCTCAAAGGAAAATAGGCCACAAGCTGCATTCTTAAACTGCTAAAAGCCCTGGTTCAGGTTTGTTTGATGTTAATTTATCCTTTTCAAACAACTGCCAGCACCTCAGGGTGACCACAAGCCTAAGACCACCCCCTCCTCTTTTGAAGGTTAGAAGGACTCAGTGGCTCTTGCTTGGCTCTGGACCCAACCAGACCGTGCCAGCTGCTCTCAGGAGCAGAAAACGTGCTCTGGCAGTGTTTTGTTTGGTCTTTAGATAGAACTGTGATGTGTTTTTAAGGGGTCAGCAAGGCCTGTAATTGTGTTAGAAGGTGTTACATGCAACTCCCTTCTCTCTCATAGGCTTCTCCAAAACTGATTAACTATCTAGAACAATCTCGTCTACACTAGGGTTTTAACAGTTCATCGTAACTCCTGGAGTGTCTCTAGAAATTGAAGTACTGAAGCCCCCAGTCAGCAAAAGATGCTCTTCTGGCCCTGACCTTATGGGGGATGGAGAGACAGGTGACAGAGTTGGCAGGAAAGGAGGTGTTGAATGCACACCACATTTCAGTGATGATACCTCTGCTGCCTCTGGTACTTCACTGATTTACTTAAGGTGTGGAGCACACCTTGGTCCTGATCCTCAACCACCAGCATTTCTTTTGTGCTCAGGGCACTCCCCTAGGGAGCTACAGTGTGGACTTAAGTTCTTGGGGCATGGAGCCTGGGTCTACAGGTGCTTCTGCGTGTGCTGTCATCTGAGATGGCCTCAAGATGAACTCTGCCAGCTTATCACAGAGAGAGTGAAACTGCACTTTTGTTTGGTTGTTGAGTGCTCAGGGTGCTGGAGAAATCTCACGGGATTCAGGTCTTAACAGAGTCAAGCGGATGGATGTGTAACTCCTGCCTTAGCCCCAGGGCCTGGGAGCCCTCTCAGGCCCTGAAGCTAAGGCAGGAGTTGCACATCCATCTACTTGACTATCAAGACCAGAGCACCTCTTGAGCCAGCTCACTTTCAGATGCTACAGAAACTCAGAAGCTGAACGGAAAGGCATGGATGAACTTCAGACACCCCAGGGTGAGGCAGGAGTTGCAGGCTGCTGTTCTGGATCTAAAAAATTCCTCACTTTTGGGAATCTGGTTGCATCTGCTCTTCTTGGGGCCAGAGCACTGCAGAGTGTCCCTCAGCTAATGCCACAGCACCTCATCATGCCAAAGTCCTCACCTGAGCCCTATAGCTAAGGTTTCATCCTTCACCTCGTGATGATGGGAAGGTTGCTGGCTGTATCCTGCCAAGCTATGGGTGGAGATCCTGGCTGAGGGACTTGCCCAAGCACTGGAAGGGGAAGCATCTCTCACTGGCACTCATCCCTCCTTTCAAAGCAGCAGAGCCAAGGGAGTCATGTGAAATCTAAGCACGCAGTCAGCATTTAAAGGCCTTCAGCACTTAAATGATTGGCAGTTACGGTTTAAAGTAAGAAAATTAATTTTCCCTGCTGATGGCTACATGAGGTGCTCCACCAAAAACGTGCTTTTATCTTTTTTTTTTTGTAGGCTGTGTAAGAAGGTAACAATTTTGGAAGAAAAAGTCCATGAATAGCCTAACCCAGCAGAATGAAATGGCAATTACTATATAGTCAGACAGCATGGAGCCTGTGCTTTTAGTGCAATTAATTCTGTCATTACTTGATAAATTCATTACATTGGCATAGTCAAGACTGAAGTTTAACAAGCACAATGATGAGGTTTCTTTTATGTTTAAACATCTTAACATTCAGATTCTTAAAGAGAAATTTTGCCTACTCTGAAACTGAAGTAACTGTTGAGTAACTGAAAAAAGGCAACTGCAAAAATATGCTTTTTTTCAGATATGATATTTTCATTTCTTTGCTTTGCATATGCCTCACAAAATTTGAATGATTCTTTTAAGATACACATTAAATTACCTGAATGTTTAGATCCTCTAATCCTCTGAAACAAAAAAGGAAATCTGCTGCTTTACTGTGCCAGCAAATGATTCTTCCTTTTGTTTTGGAGCTAGATGGGAGTACCACAGCAGAGAGGCAGAGTGACATTCCAGGGTCCCCGAGGACCAGCCTGTTTCTCAGCTTAGTGCTGGATATGACGGCATGGCTTGCTCTTATGGGACATGTAAAGACTGCAGAAGTGAGCTGTTAAGAACCTTCTTTGCCCAAACAGTCTCAGTCCAATGTGACATCCACAGAAACAATAAAAGCCTCCTGAAACCTGGCTTCCCATGGCTTAGTCACAATTTCAATTGTGTCAATGCTCATTTTACTATACCTGAACAGCTGCCAAGCAAGGTGAGCAAGGTGTACCAGCAACAACAGCCAACTGATCCACACAACTGTATCTGATGACTGCTACTGCCGAACCCAGGACAGTGACTAACACGCTGAGGGTATTTATTAATGCCTGCAGCACCTGCAAGTGTTCAAGGCAATGAACTCCTTCTTAATGGTGGTGACAGCTTTGAATGCTCTCATCCCTCAGTCACCTTGTTCTCCAAGGACTAATCCCAGTGACAGCTGGAACATTGGCATTTGTCAGGACTTGCCTGAGACCTCATACGCAGTTTGGTCACTGCACTTGAAAAAGGATGTAGAGCAGCTAGAGTGGCTTCAGAAGTTTGCAGCATGGATGTTTTAAGGTCTAGAAGAGGTTTGTGGAGTCAAAGGACTTGGGGAACATCAGTCTGAGGTACAGATGACTGCCAGGGAAAGATAAATGTTTCAAAAGAGGCAAAAATTCCCTGAGAATGGGAGGGAATAATCAGTCTTTGTGCTCAGAAAGGGGTCAAAGATTATGGACTTCAACAGCAGCAAAAGGATTTCAGTTAGAAATTAGGAAAAACTTTCTCAGCCTCAAAATACTGAAGCACTGAGTTGGATGCCCAAGGGAAGCTGTAGTCTTCACATCACGGTCTTTTTGAGGACAGATTAGAGAAGCACCTGTCAGGATTAGCTTCAGTACTGCTGATCCTGTCTTGGGGCTATGGTTCTGCTCTCTGACCACTCAAATTTCCTTTCAGGCTGGTTTTCTCTGATGCTATTATCCCATGGAAATTTGTCACAGAAAGTCATCTCTCCCCAGCAAGTGAGGTGAGGCCACATGGTATTTCTGGGTGTGCTGTAACACCTTTTCAGTGCACAGCAGTGCTACCAAGCTGCTCAAAGGAGTGCAGATCCCACAGACACAGCACAGGAATGCAAAGCTGGAATTTGAAAGCCTTTAATTGACAGTGCAGATCTTGAGAGGGGTGTCCTGCAATCCTTAAAGACAGCAAATGGTCAAGACCTCAGTTTAAGTGCCTGATCTGAAGGAGGGGGGTTATTGATTTTGGCAGGGAATCAGGTTACGTGGGAGTTGTGTATTTCCCCTAAGGCTCAAAGCCTTTGCAGACTCTTTAGAGACCATAAATTGTGTGCCTTGATGATACATTTCTGTACAAAGACTTGCTCCCCAGTAAGCCTTTGCAAACTCATCTATCTCAAATGTACCCGAGCTATCACCACCAAATGTAGTTTGCTCAGTGAGCCTTGATCCATGATGTCTGCAATAGTTTGGAACACTAGAAACAAATGAATCATCTGACAAATATCTTTTCGTATACGAATGCTATGGAAATGCGTACTCTTTTTGGGGTCCTGCGTTTCATTTGCCATCTGTAGAGTGATAGATCCTGTCTAGGTAATTGGAAAAGGGAATGCTAGGAATTATCTCATTGTAAACACTTTAGGAGCTGAGATAAATCCTGGACAAACCAAGCTCACAGCAGATGAAACATAGCAGAAACAATGCAAAGTTTTCTAGCCCTACAGAGGCAATAGAGCTGACATTTCTATTCAAATACACGATATACACATCTGTACAAGTATATAAGAAAAATGAGAGTTTCTCCTGGAAATCCTTTTTCCATTGCAAAGCTTTCACAAGCACGGGAGATGGGCTGAAACTGCACCTCTTGCATGTGCCTCTGTAGGGATAGATGCATCCAGAAGCAGACCCAACAGGAGAGGTTGCTTCTGAAGAAGGGGTGCAGACCCAGAGCACAAGGTGGGAGAGGAAGAGGCTGTGCTGCACCTGCATGCCCGCCTCTCCCATGAACACACAGCACAGGCTGGACTTGGGGGGTGATTCTGGCCTTGGCCAGTTTTCTTCAGCATCTCACACCATCGTTGAGGCTGTGAGGAGCACCAGCTAGGCATATTTTGGTTGTGTGGGCATTTTGGCGTGAAAGCCTTCCTGACCATATATAGTGTATTTTATTTTGGTATTTTATTTTGGTACAGCTGGCTCCACAGAGCAGCATATCTGGATTTATATGCACATTTTCCAAGGGCAGACCTATGCCCTTAGAAGCACTGATACAGGAGACAAAGAGGGGATAGAGTACAACCTTGAATTCTCAAAATCACACCAGCTCCTTTCCCTCTGTGCTCAATGATGCACCACCAGCCTCCCTTCATTCTTACCCTAAGAGTCACAGCTAATCCTGAACAAATAGATACCTCAGCAGGCTCCATGTTTCAATGACACCCTGCTTTACAGTGCTGCTTTAAAGAGACCCTGTGTGAGCCTGGGTATTTCGGGGTACCTCTGAGAAGCAAAGGCAATAAAACTTCCTTTTACATCAATCTGTTGCTCTGCCTGATGTTGGCGTTTGCTATGTGTGTTTGCCACAAACAGTTCCTACAGTGTAGGGGAATTGACGAAGCCCCAGTGGCATTATCAGCAAATAGTTTTCACTAATATTTTCTCTGATTCCTAGGCAATAAACAAAGAAGCAATCTGGCAAAAAAGCTGTGGGAAGACAGACCATATTTCTGATCCATCCAAGACTGACATCATCATCTCCAGGAGTTCCTCCTATGCAGAGAGCACAAAGCAGCCTCTGTCCGAATGGTTAACAGGGTTATTTAAACTTGGGTCATTGTACACAGCTGGGCAAATGAATCTGGCAAAACTGAGGTGGCAGTAACCTCTGGCAGTGAGACTGGAACGGATGAGAGGCCAGGATGATTGTCTGGGGCTACAAACCACTGCTAACAGGCTGCCCCGGCTGAAAGAGCTGGTCTGATTGTGTCTTTTCCAACAAAGACATCTGCAGCCTCTGTCCTCCATCACTCTCCCTGGGGTAGGGGTGTGTGAGTGACCAAGAGGCTACTCAAGCCCAGTGCCCCTTCCATTTGCACCACACGTTAGGAAATAACACTTGGAAAGCCTTAGGAGCCATTTCTGGTCTGCAGCGTGCCACAGGAGCTGCTCCAGCTGGCAAAGGTGACACAAGGGTGCTCATCCTGAAGGAGATTTGCCAGGCAGGGAACTGGCATCATGGGAGGACTGTGAGCAGGGTCTGGCTGCACATTCCTCAGCCCTGAGTCACCAGGGGCTGCCTGCTGACCCCTAACCCCACTCCAGCTCCAGGCACAATTTTCCAGCCTTTCTTCTATGGGAGAGAGGGTTTTCTGAAAGAGAAGTGATAAAAGCAACCACTGAAGTCTATAAAACACTGTTCCTCTAAGGCAACACTGTGCCAGGAGGGCTCGATGGGACATGGTTCATGAAAGAGCGTTTCTCCTCTCCCCCACAAGTCTGGGGAGGTGCAGTGTGGCCCAAAAAGCAGGACATTTCCCCAGTGATGCCAGTTATCTGTAGAGCATGCAGCGAAAGTTTTCAGTCATCTTCATAGTTTATCAGGAGCTAATGAATGATCAGTAGATGATTAGCCAGATGCTCTGCTAGCTGCTGGTCCTGCACAGGCAGTTTGGAGGCAGCTACAAGCCTAAGAAGGCCTCATTAAAATGTTTCTAGCAAAAGCTACTATAAGTAGAAAATGAGGTGTAATGTTGAAGGTAACTCTACACCTGCTCAATTTGTATTGCTGGTGTGGTCAGCCAAGGATGGACTTGTTGGATGGCAGAGAGAATGTGCACAAATGCACTGGACTTTCCAGCTTCCTCAACAAAGTGCTGAAGAAAAGGCCAAGACCCAGCTTTTGGCTGCGAAGTTAATTATTGTGACCTCTCCTGCAAAGAGAAGCCTATCAGGAGGAGTCTGGAATAAGAAATCGTGTATATTGAGCCATGTAGGGTTTACTTGACAGTCAGCAGACAGACCCCTACCTCCCCAGGCATGATTTAGGGTTTAGAGCACCCAGAGACTTGTCCCACCACCACACTAATCACAACAAATGCTACAGCACAGCAACATACAAGACCAGCTTCATTGTTTAAGAAAGTATTAAAGGAAGTAAAAAGAAACATAAATTTACCAAATTCATTGTCCTGCTGCAGGTATATTAGTAATTAGTTTTGTATAACAGGAGCAGATGTTGCTTTTTTCCAAATGACCCTGCCTGTGCTCAGGGTGGAAATATACTGTTTTGCAGTGATGGTGACAGGGGGTGATAACTGTGGGGCTGTTTATATGCATGAAAGTTAAATACCTGCTTAAATGCTCCTGCAGACTGTAATCCCAATTGATGGGTGAATTCATTGGAGCAAAAGAGAAGCCAATTTAGACTGTGTTTTTCCAAAGAAGGAGAGCTTTAGTCTTTGTCCTTCCCTTACCAGCCTAAAAGGATGTCATTGTCTCAGTAGACAAGCAAGCCATATTCCAGATGTCCAAAGTTTTTGAAAGAGGATGTTTATTAATGACCTGGGGACTGAAGATAAACAGGCTGTGTGAAAATAACCTCAGAGATACAATGGTGAAGTTAACCTTTGAGTGCCAGAGGCCTGGGTAGCCCAGGCAGCAGGCTGATAGGAGTGTGCAGGCTGCAGAGCCGGCTTCAAGCATGCGGCTCAGAGCTTCTACTTACAGGTAGTAACAAATGGCAGTGCTGCAGAGGAGGAATACAGATCTGCTGGAGAAGTGTTTTCTTCTGTTGTCTGCTTACGTGATCAATTATAACGACGGAAAATTCTGGCCTCATCGCTCACATCAGTAGGAGCAACCAATCCATCTTTGTGAAACAAACACTGCCATGAGGACAAAGGGAGGTTTTACCAGCTCTTCCTTTTGTATGGCTATAATTTATAAACCCACAGCAATATTTTTGCTGCATCAACATCTATGCGAAAGCAGCAGCCACAGTAAAAGAAATTCCCTTCCCCTTAGCTTCACATCTCCCCATCCAGCATATAAAGCCTCCCTGCTCACAATCAATAATATATGTACTGAGCAGGCTGAGATCCAGCTTCTCCCTTCCGCACACACATATTCCCACAGGGAAAGGCCAAAAGAATCAAATTCCACGTCTGAACTGTATTGCACTCCCTGAAACCCAGTGATAACCATGGAGGAGAGATACTTGTGTCAAGGACACACTACTAAATAGCCTTCCTGTCAGCCCAGATTAAGCAGTGTCAGCCCCAGCTGATTATACATATCACAGGTCTGAGCAGGAAAAGTGTGACTTCTTCCACCTGCCCTTCAAGGTGGATTTACCCCATATGTTCAGTGGCTCAGTTGGCACCTAGTTACAAGGGAGGGAGCAGTAGATTGCCTCTCCTCAAAAAATTTATGCTGTCTCAGAAAATAATTTGTGTAAATAAATATTTTTTAAATAATTCACAAACAAAAGTAATAAAATATAATATCAGTAATACATAATTTTTAAATAAATATACTTATGTGCATAAATAAAGTTTAAATAAGCACATTACCATAAAGAAGTAGGTTTAAAACACACTAATAGTTAGGTATTGTCCTTCACTGGAAGGATTCAGATAAGTGAGTGATAAGGCTCTTAGCTGGCTCCCTCTACTTTGATGTGCCTGGCTTTAGTCAAAGTCTTTGGGTTATGTGCAAGGCACTCTGAGGTGTGCAGGCTCAGGATTAGAGACAAACCCTTTTATCATCTCTGAGGAGCTCTGTTTCTATACAAGCTACACCCTGTATCCACCTCTTCACATCCATTTCCCCAGCCAACCTCAGTCCAATCAGCTCAGCTCATTTGTCCTATTCCCCCATAGTGGCCTCCAGACATCTCCCTTCCCTATCCACTACTCACACTAAGCAACTGAACTTCTGAGCGATCTTCTGGATGTGTGGATCAGGGCTTGATAGATTTCTTGCTTGACCTTGCCTAAGTCACTGCATTTCTTTGTACCAGTTTGTAAGCAATAAAACTGAGTCATAATTTCTGTGTCAAACTGCACATTAGGCTGTGGGGCAGGTCCTCCAATTTGTCAGCTATGTAGCTTGAGAACAGAGTTTCCAAATAGCGTGAGCTGGGCCAAAGCTCCTTTCAGACTGGGTGCTTTCTCACTACATGTGGGTGTACAAACCCTTCTGAACTTTTGTCTTAGCTGAGACTTAATCTAACCACTAATAATGGTTGTGCAAATCAGGAATCCCATGGAGGTGTGTGAAAGCATCCATCCCACTCACCCTCAAGCGATTTCTCTGGCTCGTTCCCTTGTTCTCCTGGTAGCAAAGGGTTAACATGACCTTTATATTCCAGACACGCTGAGACTAACATCTAACACCTTTCTACATAACTAAAAGCCAAAACATTTAAAAATAAGCTGATGGAAGTTCTTGGCACATGGCAAAGTACAACGGAATGGCCCACTTGGGAAAACCGCATATTGCCTTCTTCAAAACAATAAGAAAAATACTTCCCTGACTCATCAACTATTTGTTTCATTTACCTGCTGTTTGCAGTCTTCCCAGGCTAACTGGAAACAGCTGGAATTCAGCGGCATTTGCAAAGTTGTGGCTAAAGACTAACCTAATAACTCACCATTTCTACCAGTGTCTTTAAATCATCCAGAAGAAACAACTTCACACTTGGCTGGAGTAAGAGCCTATTGATTCAGAAGAGACCAGTTTATCCAGACTCTTTAGCATCACAAAGCAATCCAGGCACAGGCAATCCAGGAGGTTCCTGGAAGTTCCTTCTTGTGTGGAAGACAACTTCCTTCTGCAACTAATAGAGGAGCCGACAAGGAGAGGTGCCATGCTTGACCTTGTGCTAACCAACAGGGAAGGGCTGGTTGGAAATGTGATGCTCCAGGGCAGCCTTGGATGCAGCGATCACGAGATGGTTGAATTTGAGATCCTCAGGACAGTGAGAAGAGCGTGCAGCAAGCTCACTGCCCTGGACTTCAAGAGAGCAGACTTTGGCCT
>JAVHNF010034459.1:23663-34553 GCA_034783455.1 Micropsitta finschii | reverse complement strand
GGCAACCCATTCCAGTGCCTCACCACCCTCACAGTAAAGAATTTCTTCCTTATATCCAATCTAAATTTCCCCTGTTTAAGTTTGAACCCATTACCCCTTGTCCTGTCACCACAGTCCCTAATGAATAGTCCCTCCCCAGCACCCTTGTAGGCCCCCTTCAGATACTGGAAAGCAAATAGTGTACTGCTGACTTGTCCCTCATCCCCTTAGGAAAGGTATGGGACTAGGACAGCCCAGGTTGCCCAGAGAGGTTGTAGGTTCTTCGTTGCTGGAGATACTCAAAACCCAAATAGACATGGTCCTGCTTGAGCAGGGGTCTGGATCAGAGGATCTCAAGAGGTCCATCCCAACCTAATGATTTAGTGTGAGTTGTCCCTGCTCATGGCAGAGGGTTGGAACTGGATGATCTTAAGGTCCTTTCCAACCCAAACCATTCCATGATTCTATGATTCTGTGATTCATCTTTAGACAAGGAAAGCAATGAGCCCAAGGATTGCTGAAAGTCTGTAAGAATGATTCTACAAATGCATTCTGACCACAATGTCAATGACAACAGCAAAGGATAAAGGGCGAGAAGAAGGTGAAGAAGTGATACAACTAAGCACAGGAGCATCATCTCTTGAGGTCTGTAAATAAATAAAAGATGGAGAAAGAAGGAAATAACCTACATCTAATCACTAGGTTCTCTAACCCTGAGCTTACACAGAGACTGTGTTTATGTATATTCGGAGGCTGTTGTTTGCTTGCTTCTGGAACCTGCACCTTGAGAGCAGGAGCTGAGGTATCAGCCAGCCAGGCTCAGGGATCAGATGTACAGCAAGCTTTGACCAGTCAAAGATACATTGGGTGGATGATTTGTTTCCCTGCTCTGCTTCTGAACCTTTCCTGCATATTTATGTGTAATTGATTTTGTTAAATGAGTTCAAAGGGTGTAAGGTCAATGTATGCCATGTAATTTAGTTCTTGAGTAGTTTACAATATGAAGTATTTGCTCCATTGCTGCACTGTAAGGTCACCTTATATATAAACCATAAGTTGCTTCCCACTGAAATTTCCACTGCTAGTAGTGTCCTAGTACTTACAGCACCCTTGCAGGAGGTAGAGTGTCCACATCCAATCTGAAGGTGCTGTTAACACCTACAGAAGTGTCACTATAAGACTAGTTACTTTTCCTATGAATGTGCACCCACAAAGTGGATCATGGTCCAAACAGCTCATGCAAACTGTCTCACAGAGCTACCAGCTTTTGCCTGAACTTCACAGCCCAGGAGCAGTTCATCAGCTTGGTCTCATCCCTGGGTTCATCATCCCTGTTCACCATCCCTGGGTTTATCATCCCTATTCATCATCCTTGGGTCTCATCCCTCACCCAGGACAAAGCTCTTTGGAGGCTGCACAGCAACATTCAAGTGCAGTTAGACCCCTACATGCAGATGTGTCCATGTGTGTTGGGTACCTGAGCTCTGACCACAGCCAGCAGAGATCCAGGAGTGACTCAGCTGCATGAATAGAGGCATCCTGGACCACTTGAGATGCCCTGTTACCAGGCAAGTTCTCCAAGGGCATCTCCAGTGGCTCTGAACACCTGAGAGCAGGGAAGCTCCCAATGAACACCACTGTCAGTTCTCAATAGTACCATGGACTTCTGTATCTCCAGCTGCTATCGTGAGAGCAGCAGTAGCATTCACTTGTGCCAGCTGTGCTGCTCTTAGGCAGGAGAATGCTTTGCTTTTTAGGAGAATAACGTAGGAACATCACTCACACCCCCCTTGCTGGGAAGTCCCTGTAGTCCCAGGCCCCTGCCCTGAAGCATTTTTGCTTCTTGGTTCACATGCTGCCACAGACCACTGATGTGGGGAAACTATCAAGTGCTACCTCAGGTTGAGGGACCTCTGCAGACACCTCTGGGGTTGCTCATGGACTTCCTCTGACTCACTCATCCAGTTCCTCATGCCTGCTGGGACTTGAAACCACACTCATCCTCACCATTGCCAGCCCCTAAAATCCCCCACTCCCCAACTACCTCCATTACTCACCCCTCCGCCAGCTCCCTGGGCTCTTCCCAGGACCTTTTCCCTCAGTGATACCCAGAAATGCCCTCCCCTCCGCAGCAAGCATATGAAATACATGGGAAGCCAAAAAATACAATGGATGAATCTGCTTGGAGGCTGCCTTCCAGCAGATAAAAGAGATGCTTCACACAGCACCTTAGCTTGAAGCTGAGCAGAAGGCTGCTTCAGCTCCAGGGGCATGCTTACATCCATGATTTCCTCTGGTTTCTGCTGATCCTGGCTATGAACAAGTAATAGGGATATTTGGTGAGCCCAGAGCCAGTCCATGCATCATGTGTGCGTTCCTGGTAGGGTGGGAAGCTCCTCTGCTGCACTGAGATGGGAAGGTAATTCCATGTCTGTCCATCTTTGGGGAGAGTTCTCACTACTAGTGGATAGCTGAGATTTTAGAACAGAAAAGTTATTTTTCCCAGAGGCTATAAGGGGATGGTGGGAGCTAAATCCTGTTAGCCCTGTTGCCCACTGCATCACCTGCTGGGGTTGTTGGAATGGGCATGCAGCTGGCAGAGAGCCCTATCACTAAGCTCACTTCACTGCCATGTGCTGGATCATGCAGTTTATTTAGTCCTCTTCCAGTGGTTCAAATGCCTTGAACTGAACATGCTGCCACATCCTGTCCCAAAAGAGAGGGAAACAAGAAAATCACTCAAGTGGCATCATCTGGCCTCTGCTTGAGAGAGCAGCTGGGCAAAACTGCTTTGATGCACCCAGATTTGTAGCAGCTATAACATTTTGCCAGAGTAAATACAATATGCTTATTTATAAATCCCTGCAGGAGCATCTCTGGCTGCCACATGGGGAAAGCAGGCTGGGAACACCTCACTGGGGCTTTGCCATCTCCATCTGCCGGGTTGGGCACACTGAAGCTGTTGAATTTGCCTGTCTCCCTCATGTAGGTGAGTGTACCGTGTGTGGTTCTGCATGAAACGCGTGCTGTCTGTGGCCCTGCCAAGCTGATCTTCAGGCTGGGTGTCCAGGGGGAGTGCACATCTCTTAGTCTCATCCTGCAGGGACTGGCTTTTTCCTGGGAAATGAGGCTGAAAGACTTGAGTCTTTTCTGAGTCTCATAGGAGGTCCTACTGGGAATTTCCTGTCTTCAGTTAAATGTGGATCTATACAATGAATAGATACATATACTGTATCCGTTAACCTAGCTGCTTTATCTTGCCAGGAGCTATTAGAAAGAGGAATGTTCAGTTTATTGAAACACAATCATCTCTATTTTCACATGTTATGCATTGCTGTTATGCTGAGGGGAGCTCAGTTCAGAAGGATGAAGAATGATAAGGGGCTCAGTACCATGTAAAAAGCAGGAGAAAAAGTGTATTGAAATAAGAGGTGAAGGAACTTAATAATCATGATAGTTTTATGGATTTGCTTTCCATTAAAGATCTGATACATACCTCTTCTTAAACATATTTAAAGCCTTACCTATGTTTTCATGCAAGACATCTCTACGTTCTTCCAGCTTCCAAAATGGATGTCTTGTTTTTACCAGCTACCAGTCTTACTTTAATGGTCTCATACACCTTACGCACCTTCCTTCAGAAGTCAACAGTGGTGTGATAATACATTGCTGCCTATGTCGCCAAACAATGTTGTCAAATGTAGGTAATGACCTTTCTGATAATGATTATCATGCCTGCTGATGCAGGTGGAATCTAGTAGAGCCTGGAATAGTTTGTACAAGGAGGTGTCATCAGACAAAAGCTGTGAGCTCAGTGAACTGCCCTATTCTGCACTGGCACCAAGGCAAATGTTCTCATTTTGTATGAATACGTTGCTCTAAGAAGTTGTGACTGCCCCATCCCTGGCAGTGTTCAAGGCCAGGTTGGAGAGGTCTTTGAGCAACCTGGTCTAGTGGAAGGTGTCCCTGCCCATGGCAGGGGGGCTGGAACTAGATGATCTTTAAGGTCCCTTCCAACCCAAACATTCTGTGATTCTATGATTTCTGTTCCAGAGTTGGTGTTTAAACAAGTAAACAAGAAAATAATTTAGACGTGAAGTACTCTTTTAAAGTAACTCTTCAGTATTCTTCCAAAACACTTGGCAATGTTAGGACTCTCTCCAAAGATGCTGAGCATTGTGAGAACAAGATTAAAGTAGCAAAATCAAGAATACCGCCAAGACTGAGCAAAGTAATGTGGAAGGAGCTGCAGAGAAGGAATTGGAAGTTGAGGGAAGCACACAATAAAACTAGAGTTAATGAAGAAAAAGAAAGGAAAAAGAGACTAAGGCAACAGAGTAGCAGAAGAGTATTAGATGGGAGAGTGTGCGTGGAGTAGTGGCAGAGTGGAGGCAGGTAAAGGTGATCTGTGTTGAAGGACGCAAGTGACAATTCAGAGGGAGCATGAATTCAACATTTGTCAAAAAGCAGATAGGAAAAAAGTGACAGTACTTTAGTGAGTCCAAAGATGTTGTTCAAGTGAAAATTTTTTGGTAAAAAAGTGGAAGATGTTCAGTGTAATCAGAATAGATATTACTCTGGAAACAGAGTAAAAGTAAAAAGGGTCAGTACAAAGGAGAAACACAGCTGCAGGAAATGTTCTTTTAAAAATATAGGGTCACTGGAAATAGGAGACTGATGGTGGCTGTGGTTGGCACAGGTTAGGAAACACTGTCATGGTCCTCACAGTGAATGCCGTCCAACCAGTTGCAAGACAAAGACTGTAAAGCGTAAGTAGGAAACACAGGCTGTTTCCTATAACCTTTATCAGATATGAAGTGGGAATTTTAGTGGGAAAGCCTGAATTCTGTTGAAAGGAGGTGGTGTGGGAAAGCAAGATGCAAAGGTAAATTATCAGCTTCAGCTTAAGGAAACGTGCCGGGGAGGGCAGACAGCAGAGAACAAGCTGTAACATGAATTTGTGAGAGTAAGGCTAAAACCAGCACCGAGGAAACTTCCAAAGCACCATTAATGCACACCTGAGAGATGAATGCTCAGTCCCCACCTGCAGAAAAGAAGAGCAAATGTTGTTCAGAGTGACATTTATTGCCATGGTGAAAGCAGAAAGCAAAGCTGACAGTAATGAGAAGACAAAGGAAAGATAAAGGCGCATGGCTAAACTGTTCTCCTCAGATAAAAGTGGGGCTGTACCAAGACAGATGTTCAGATCAGATAGAAATTATAATCACTGTGAGCAAAAGGTCATTTACTCTGGCTAATGCTGTACTGCAGACTGAAGAATATTCCAGCTGTAGTTTCCACTTTGAAATGTATTTTATTTGCATTTCTTCTCAATAGACATTTTGTTAACGACATTCAGTATCTTTAGAGGTCAAAATACATTGCAAATTGCAGTAAACATCCAGAAATGAGACATGTTGTATTTCATTCACTAGTGTGCTGAAAATTTCATCAGAAATGGAACATTCTTTGGTTAAATAAGAACAGCGGTTCAAACTGTCTGTGCTTAAATCCTGTTCATGCAATGCCTTTGCACAAATTAGCAGTGACAACCCAAGTTTAGAACTTTGTCTTCCTTTTTTTCAGCAAGTATACAGACATGACTAAATGCATCTCTTAAATATTGCAAAACCACAGTTAATGTTTTAAATAATACATATTGCACAACAAACTTTTTTTGGGAAGCTACAGAAATAACTAAAATGCAGAACACATGGAAATAAATTACACATCAGGTAGTTGAAATGTTTAATAAATTCATAAGGGCTTATCAAGACCTTTTATTAAAATGCTTATTTTATCTAATAATTAAAGCACAGAAAATAAATAGGATTTTTGCTATTGACTTGAACTGAAGCAAGATCAGACTCTCTACAGTCTCAAAGGACTACAATTTTATTATGATATCTCAATAACATTCTTTGGGTTAAAAGCTTTAACAAAGATCACTTACCATATGATGACCAATATCACTTGAGACATCTGTCACTTTAAAGAAAAAAATTGAACTAGTATATAATTAATAATGCAAAGCCCAATCAAGACAAACTGCCATCTCCTCCCTTTTTTAGTCTAGAAAATGCCATTCAAAACCTACAGGTCATATATTTGATGAATTTCTACAGACATTCAAGGACTTTTATAGTAGCTATTCTTTGGGAGAAGGAAGCATGAACTCAGAATAGGTGATATAAGTATTTATTCTTGAAGCCCCTTTTGTCACTTTATATGCTATCACCATTTTATGTTTTGAGGTTCTGTCAAGAGCCTTATGGCAGGTCCATATAGAAAAGCTTCTTGATAAATGTGTCAATTTACAATACAGGAGTTACTCTAATTAATCGAGGTGTGCAGGGAAACAGCCCACAGCATGTAGGGTATTGTAAATTCAAAACTTCTGAAACAGTTAAAACTCTACTGAACATCATTGATACAATCCCTAACTGCATTAAGGCAAGAGCATTAATAAGTTAATGGGCATAACATAGGATTGTGTCACTGTTACCAGGCTGTCTGGTAAGTGAATAAGTGAAATTGAGAGTATAGTAACAACATCATTTGTAAAATTCTTCCTCTCTTCTTCAGTTTGTTTAACCATTAAGCTTGTACACTGGATTTGTTTAATCTCTGTGTGTCTGTGTGTTTAGGGGCAGGGCACGGAATATGCAGGTCAGGTTTCTCTAGAAATAGTAGTGAACTGGCATAATGAAACATGTAATTAGAGTTGCACTGAAACACTGGACTCTGGAGATTCCCTTACAGGGTCTAGTACTCTGCCTGTTGATGTCGAACTTAAAAGTCCCATTAATCCTAATGGGCAAAGTATCAGATCCATAGTTGACAAAGATCTCCATGGCAAAATGATGTGAATCGAGCAGGATTTCACTTGATGGTATTCTATAAATCTTACAGGATGGGCTGTTTTGCTTCAGTACTACACAGTGAAAGATTTGGGGCAAACTCAAATGGGAAAATGCTGTTCATCTGCCAAGAGAAAAAAAGAAACAGAAGCAGGCAGGACATTTCTTCCTTTTGCATATACCTCTGCAAATATCTGCACTGCTACCAGAGTCTCTGGTAATGAGACAAGAAAACAAAGGGCTTAATGAGTGTCTAAACAAAGTTTTGCCCCCAACAATTGTCTTCATTTCTTACAGAATATCAAGAATGGTCATGATGCCCAGAGTGTTGAGACCATCCAGGAGCTAAGTGGCCTCTGGTAAGTTAAACCAGCATGGTGCCTAGGTCTGCTCTGGGAATGACTTCCTTTTTCCATGCCTGAAAAAAATAAGATCAGCTACACTTAATTGGTTTCCAGCTGGTCATAGCTCATGCAGCTGCCTCTGAGCTTTACCCAGGGATTAACCTGTACAAGCTTAGGTCACTTGCCCAGGGACGCAGGCTCTTCCTCAGACCCACCATGGTGTGGGCTGGTGTCCAAAGCTCAGATGCTGTTCCAGGGATGCTGGAGAACCTTCCTTCCCCACAGGCACAGAAACCCCATCTCAATCTGTCTCTTTCTTAATGTAACAGGGAGAACAGTCATATTATTTTCAAACAGTGTAATGACTTGGCTCGTTAGCCATGGGAACTTTCTTACTGTGATACACTTAGGAACTGCAGTTTACCAGCACATCTAGAGAAAGGGCTGAAGATGAATAAAACACCTTTAAACTCTTCTGGTACTATCACAGGAGGCGCCTATTCATAATGTATTTGCAACAAAGTCTGCACTTTCCACACGAGGAAAATTAGCTTTTCATGGCCTGAGATATATACCTATCTTTAGGCTTCTTTAAACAATAAATTCAGGAACAAGCCCTTTAAAACTTGGTGAGGAAACAGTGTTACGGGACTGGCTCCACCCCTGGATGAGTTAGTGATGGTTTGCAAAAATCAGTTCCACAAATAGGTTAAAAATAAAGTGGTGGCTGGAAGAAGGATGAAAAAAACAATCAGGACTACAGGCCATTAAAAATACTTTTCCTGTCTCATAGCAGGAACAGGCTAGCTGAGAACATTTACTTAAATTCTTCTTATGAGAATGTTTATACTTGTAAAATCCTTGTGGGGCTGATTTGGTTTTGGACCTTAATGTGTTCAACCAGCTTTGTGTCAGTGAGAGACAAGTTATATTGGAGCCACGTTGCTTGAGCTGCTTGCATTTTTTCTACTAAAAGAATTTCTACTCCATTTCCAAGTGAAGTATCAAATTATCTAGTTAGGGAAAAGCACATGTAGAAAATACAAGTTAGGAGATGAGGACAGCTTTAGCAAGGTTTTAGCTTAAATATCTAAATTTTCAGCAATTAAGTTTCTCTGAAGAGTACTTACAAATAACGGGAGACCAAGCAGCAGTTAATACCTCCACAATGCATAGAGAGCTCTGAGTAGGCAGTTTGCTTTTTCTGTAAATCAGAATATTATATTTAGCACATACTGTAGTTTCCCTGTGGGTGCACAGCAATAGGAGTCAAAACAAACAGATACAAAGCATTTTTGAGCAGCATTTAAGATGATGCACTGCCTGTTTGAAATGACAAGTTTGTACGTTGCAGGGTAGGGCCAGTATCCATTTCTACTTTATAATTTGAAAGTCTGTGTTGGTTTATTTTTCACTCTGTGCTGCGTAAGACAGGGCTATTTTGAAGACTTTTGGGGAAAGAAAAAAAAAAAATCACTGTGAAGTAACCATCCAGCAAAAGACTTTAAATGTGTTTGGAAAGGAAACTCAGGAAAGCTCTATCTCAAAGCCCATTCAATCATCCTTTGCTTGGAGCTGCTTTTAAATACTCTTCTACTGCAATGGCAGAAACCTCTCCATACCAGCTTTGAAGCCAGATGTGCTCAATGTTCATTTTCATGAAGAACCATTCATAGCTACGAGGCCACTTTCTTACCACAGGGTGCCTGGAAGGACAAAGAAAAGGAAAAACCAAAAACCTTGAAAGATGTGCCAAAGCACACGCATAGTCTGCTTTTTAATTCAGCCTACTGTGCTCAGCCAGTGAAACCTGAGATCTGAGAACCACCACCATTCATCTTTTTTTGCCCTCCCTTGCAGTAAGTTTTACAGCCTTTCCCACCCTGGTCTGGCAACAACTGCAATAAAGGCAGCCAGCAGACACCACCTTCTCCCATTGTGGAACCACATCTCTAAAGGGAGATGTTGTTTGGTCTCTTAAGTGAAAAACAGTTAGAGGAGATTCTTTGAATGTGTGTTAAGGTTGTATTTGTATCTGTTCAAAGCAAACAGTGTTCTGAAAATACAGCATCTTTGGTAGTAGTTGTGGTATGTGAGGAGAGCTAATAAAACTGGCTAGCACAGAGCACAGCCTCCTCGATCTGTTGCCTGCTAGAACCTTCTCACCCTGTAATTTTGTCTTATTTCTTGGGCTTGCCCTTACAGCTAGCTCAGAGACCCTCCCCACCATCAATACTGGGTGCAGACATCTGGTCCCCAAGTCCCAGCAAGTGCATCTGCAGAGGATGCTGTGGGATGCTCAGCAGCAGTGCACAGAGCAGATAAACCAGCTCAAGTTGCCGTGTTCATGGAAGCACAGGCGAAAGCGGTGCCAGTCCAGGCAGGGCTGGCCCAGTGCCCCTCTGCCCCTGAAGAGAAGACGGTTGGTTTGGCAACCTCTTGAGTTAGCTGGGCTTTCCCACCATTTTCTGAGTTGTCCCTTTGAGCATGCACAACTGTGTCATTGGGAAGTGGCTCCAGCTGCTGCCAGTATTGGATGGTGTAAGCCCTGGTAGCCTTCTCTGTGTCATTCTGGCTTTTGCTTCCCAGTTTCCTGGCAGTATTTGATTGACTGGGCAGGGCGTGCCTGGAGAACCATCCCTGGCAATCAGTGTGGGAGGTGTGTGTAAGCTAAGGTTCTGGCTTTTCAGGCCTGTTATTCTGAAGACCCACTGGAGGGCATAGGGGCACACCCTGGGTGTGTGTGTATGTGTCTGGGCTGCTCTTGCATCTGTTCAAAGAAGGGTGTTTGGTAAGTGCTATGGCTTTGGTAGCAGTTATCAGGGTACCTCAGGAGAGGTGATAAAACCTGTGAGCTCCACCCTACAATTGGTGTAAGCCCAGAGACAACAGAGCTCTGCCCTGTCTCTGAGTAGGGGGCAGTAGCTGAAGGGCACCACCTGTCCTAAGGTGGGAGGAATCATTAAAGGTAACAAATAAACCCTGGATTTATAGAGTCTGTCATTGGAGCCAGGTGAAGTATTTTCATAATCCCCAGATCATAAACCACGTGCCTTACTGGAGTCCAACACCCATTAATTGCATGTGCGTATTTCATTACCTCTAGAGTTAAAAGGAAGTCGCACAGCTCTGCCTGTCATTCCAAACCACACAGAAGCCAACATGCTTTGTGGCCCAAAGTAAAGATTTGACTTGTTACTGCTCAGATTTTCCATACCGAACAAGCACATCCATATATTTGTCTCAAACCTGTGGGTTGCACTCTATTATATGCCTGTTACATACAGACCTGGAAAACATTGCTTGCTTGGCAAATTCCACTTCCTCAGGAGGCACTGTGACCATCTGTCCCATGAGAGTCAGCCTGGCGCACCTTGGATCCTCTGGATCAATTACATTTTTTCTGTGCACAGAGAAAAATGCTCATGTGTAATAGCTTGGTTTCTTTGTTACGGTTTTTTGGGGAAACACAAACTCCTGCTCACGTTCAAAAAAGATGGAATATTTTGTCAAGCCTTGCAGGTCTTTTCTATACCCAGCTGTAACATTTGAGGAGGGTCTTTAAGGAATACTCACCTGAAACAGCTTTCTGCTGCAGATATTTGCTTAATCTTAATTTATATTCTCAAAAACTGGATTAATATATGCTAGACAGGAAAAATGGGATAAAAACCCAAAACAACAAAATTGAGGAAGCGAAAAACCCA
>JAVHNF010034459.1:12891-23563 GCA_034783455.1 Micropsitta finschii | reverse complement strand
GATTAATATATGCTAGATAGTAAAAATGTGAAAATGGCAGTTTTCCCAGACATACATACAAACCTGAATTCAGGATTCTAAAAAGAACTAGTGAAGTTGTTAGTCTGTGCCTGTGCCTACAAAGTAAGTGTTCATGCCCATACTTATGCATAAAAAGATACGGTCTTTTCCTTGCGCCTATCCTATAAACTCAATCTTTGTTCATTTTTACCCATTTTTCAATTTGCTTTACACCAAAGAGACAAGTAAGATCTATTAAAAATTCTCCAACTGCCTTCATCTTTCAGACCAAGACAGGGAAGGTACTTGTTGATTTTTGGCTTTCTATACAGTAACTATAAATAATTCCCATTAGTAGCTGTCAGGCAATTGCTGACTCTAACATATACAATACAAGGAAATAAATCATAAGTAAATTCGACCAGTCACAAGAAAAAGTTTTATGAAATGACTGCAAAGGCTTGATTTTGGCAACAGCCCCAAGTCCCATTGCTAGCATTTTGGGCCTGTTCAGCATCTCACAGGACTGTCTCCTCACGTAAGAACATAAGCCCAAAAAACTACATTAGGAAACAAAGACTGCTTTTTTTCTTCTTTTAATCGGAAGCAGCAAATCACAGTAAATTACATCTTATCTGTGTGCAAGTTTACTTAAAGATCTTGGCTTGAGCCCTTTAGCCTTAACTGCGTGCAATCTGCAGTGGCTTTTTTTGTTTTGTGGGGGGAGGGATATAATTGTCAGTATATGTCTATTGCAGGAAACATATGGACATCATCCTGCAGCAATTTAACACCTGCAGATTCCCCACAGATGGTTATGAAAGAGTGTAGCTCACTGGATAAAGAACCTGCTTTTGTGGATAGGGCTATGAACAGAGGTACGCAAGGAAGTATAGCGGGCTGATTGATACTCAGCTATGCCCAGTAAGCACTTGGCACCATCTGTAGTCTGAACTCCAAAGAGCCATTTGCAGTCACATCATCTCTGAGATGATTTTTCAGCATCCTGTTCAATCTGGAACAGCAGTTGTCTGAAGAGGGTGTTCAGCTCTCTGGACAAACTCCACTCATACTCTTTTTTCCGCTACCACACTTTCAGCATGAGAGGAAGGGCAGCTGCCAAACATCAAGCTTAAACTTTCTGTTCACATCAATTAATAAGGGTACAATTTTCTGTAGTACATTTTGTATTTTTTTTTAAATGGAGTAGTAAATGAATGGTGTTCTGAGTACCTGAAAATCTGCATTCCCTCCTCTGGCACTGGGTTTGGTTTATTCATACACCATTTCCTCTGCAGCCTAACAGTAATGTGAAACAACTGAAGAGCAGGGAAAAGCATGAGTATTTGCAAATGCCTGTCTTGGGTATAGCTTCTGTTGTCGTTAAGCAGTGAGTCCTGCCTGCCTTTGCTGAGACTGTTTCGCCTGATAGGACTAGTGTCAGATGTGACTTCCCCAATTTACAGGAAAAACCACTCTTCACATATTTGGCCGACAGCAAAAAACACACACTGTACATCCATATCCGGAATGGTTTTATTTCTGTTTTTCACCCTGTCTTCTTCTTCTGTTTGCAGGTTTCTGGATGTTCTCATGAGCCAGGGTGTTACACAGAATGACAAACACAGTACTATCTTCCCGGTAAAAGTTATTTACGCTGAATTTTGCACATTGGAATAATACTCTGGAAGGTCAGTTTGTTCTTCTGGGACATGAAGCAAACAAATTATTTGTCGAAATCTTGTTGGATAAAGTTTTGGAAGAGTTGAATGGGAGAATGATACATTTGAGTTCAGTATGCTTTATTGGCTTTGCTTTTAGTGCTGCCTCTTATCACAGGTTTTCTGTTTCAGAATAGGAACCTTGTTTTCTAATCTTTCATTAGCGTTAGTATTTTCTTTATCAAAGGAGCCCTTCATATTCTGAAGTAAATCTGTTTCTGCATCAGTTTTGGCATAGTACTTCCCTAATAATGTGTGATTACTTATATACATTTTAAACCATTAAAAATCCCTAAACTGCCAGCTATCACTTCTGACTCCATTGCGAACAGCTCTGAAATTCTCAGTTGTATTGCCACTGCAACTAATGTAAATGCAGGCTTTGCTTCCTAGGAGGAAATGGATACAGCCAGGGATACATTTTATATTTTTACTGATGATAATAAAGGGATACTAGGGATAAATAGGTATATTTACTAAAATATTCCTCCCTCCTATCACGTAGAGGCCTAATCATGCATTCCCTAGTCACATAGTGCCTTCTGTATAAATAAACACATATTCAGCTCTCAGTCCTTGGGTTTCCTTTTATCTTTGCTGGCACAAGAACAAGTAGGTGTGGAGGAGTGACTTTATATAACATCTGTGTGCTGCTGACTGGGGATAAGAGCTGGAGGACAGACGGCATGTCACTGACACTGTCTCTCTCTCTAGGAAACACGAGGCTATGATAAAGTATTGTCCTGGGTTCCGTATTAACCGAGGAGAAGTATTAACCGAGGAGAAGGGAAAGCAGGGAACTCTGAGAGGACACCAAGTCACAGGAAATACAGTTTTTTATGCTTGTTTAAAATACATACACCTTGTTGCAGAAACTGGGGGAAGCCAAACTAAAATGGTTGAAGATTCAGTTTATACATTTTATAAGAACAGAGTGCATTAAGAGGGATCATCTAAATCATTCATCTGATCTGTGAAGACAGAATAACATATTGTCTCTGTTCCCCTGATTACGGTGAGCAAACTAGATAGGCAGAGTTTGACGTCGTATAGGCAGTTGTCTCTTCCAAGCATGTGAGATGAGATCATGAGCTACATTCACTTAAAAAGGTGGAAGCTTTACTGAACTTGAGGAGAAATCTCTGTCCAAGTGAAATATGTTTCCCAACAGAGATGCGATGCTGCAGAGCTCACTGCTGATCAACACATCCCACTTGTTTTACCGCGTACCACTTCCGCACTTTCTGGGTCATGGTTCAAGAGTGGTTCAGAGTAGAGTGCCACCTTCTCATTAAATTGTTTACTACACCAGCCATCTCTTGGATTTTAATTAGATGGTTCCTATACAGCAATCAGCAAAGTCCAGATCTGATGAAACCATAGCTCGTGAAGGCTGATGTGATTATATTGGCACACAAAGTGAATATGTTGGGACTTTGTTAGGATTCTATTTTACAGCTGAGATTGCTGCTTTGACTGACAATGCTCTGTCTCCTGGTTTCTGACCAAAAGTATCCCTCAGTATTAGGTTCATTTTCATCCTCTGCAGTCCGTTAGTGAGATGAAACAGATCAGGCACAGATGAGCAGCGTTGTGGTTTAAGGCCAGCCAGCCATGCAGTTTCACTCGCTTACTCCCCCCCACCCCCCGGAGGGAAGGGGAGGAGAATCGAAACTCCCAGGGGTTGAGATAAGAACAGTCCAGTAACTAAGGTATAACACAAAGCACTGCTCCTACCACCAATAATAATAATGATAAGGGAAATAACAAGGGGAGAGGATACAATACCACCCGACGAAACAAGCCTGACTGAGCAGAGAGAGAGAGTGCCCTTCCGGGTAACTCCCAGTTACCTCCCCAGACATGACGTGCTGATGTATGGAATACCTCTTTGACTAGTTTGGGTCAGGTGTCCTGTCTCTGCTTCCTCCCAGGTTCCTCTCCTCCCTGGCAGAGCATGAGGCTCAGAAAGTCTTTGGTCAGCCCAAACATTCTGAGCAGTAACTATAAACATCGGTGTTATCAGTACCATTCCCAGGCTGAAAGTCAAAAACACAGCACTGCACCAGCTACTAAGAAGAAGAAAAAACGACTGCTACTGCTGAACCCAGGACATACGCAAATAGCCTATTGGTCATCAAGGAGTTTAAAAGCGTCCAGAACTGTCCTGAATAAGTAGATAATGAGTGCCAGCAACACTTAAAGCAATTCAAAAAGCAACATTCCCATTTAATCAGACATCTTATCAAGGAAATACTCTCTACCCAATCCCGATACTGAGAAAAGTAAAGAATTTGGGAGAAACCCAGGGAACTGGAAAAACCTTGAGGGACCCATAACTCTACAACAGAATATGGGACCATTTTTTCAACATGCAGCAAACCTGAGGGAACCAGAGAAAAGCCTAGGGACCCCACATAGCACTGCTATGCTAACACCATCTCCCCTCCTGGACTACCTCATCTCTTGCAGAACAGGGAACTAATGTCAGGAACTGCTACGCTGGCCCACCCAACTGTTTCTGAACTGTGCCATCTTTTTCACTGAAAGCAAAGTAATGAAATTTGTAAAATTGCATATATCTGTGATTAAATTGTTTCAGTGTCCAAATCCATTTCTTCTCCATGTGTTCATTTGATGTTAAACTGTGACACTGTTGAAATGAGAAAATCTGTTCTTTAACTTAAAAAGGGTTTTATGATAATTTTTCCAAACAGCCTTCTGTGAATAAAAGTCATATGAGAGAAAGCTAAACTCAGGGGTGTATTATGACATGCTGAACACAAATCCAAAGCAGGCTGAAGACTATTGTACTGCAAAGAATGTCTTACTCCAGAAGGATGCTTCACTTCTTTCTGCAGGACTATTACTAGGAACTAATCAATATGATCCCCTGAAAACTCATCCTAGAGGGTTTTAAGGGGTAGACTTGAAAGAAATATTTTACTTTTTTTTTTTTAAATAACCTTAGAACAAAGTAATAGCAGGGTGTTAAATGTTCCAGTGCGAAGCAAAATCTATTCTGAACTGTCAGAATCACAGAATGGCTGAAGTTAGAAGGAACCTATGGAGGTCACCGTTCAACCCCCCTTCAACATTCAAGCAAATGTCCAGATGATTTTGAATATCTCTATGGATGGAGACATAAACAATATCCCTGCTTAATATCCAGTATCAAGCAGAGTATTTGCTTGCACTACCTTATATTTTTGGGACTCATGCATTCAAACTGAGGCACACTGTCCCCTGTTGAAATCGGCATAGCACACAACTTTGGTAAAAGGTATGCTTAATATGCATGTTTGTTTTGTTTGATCTAAGCACATATATCATCCCCACAAGTCTTGGATTAGAGCATAGTACTTTTACACATTCAATTCCATTGTTTAAAGTTCTTCTTCCTTTCAAGTTTATTTCCTCTTCCTTTGACCAGCAAACCAGCTGCAAAGTAGGGGTCAGTGGGAAGACTTCTGGAGTCCATGAAAATGAAAGAGGACACAGGATTCTTAAGGCAGGTTTTCTAACTTTTCTAGTAAATTTTAGTCTGTATTTGGTATGGTGTATTTAGTAGAACACAATTATGTCTAGGTAAAAGAATATCAGGGCTCTACAATGCTCTTTCCAAAACAGGCTGAAAATACCAGATCTACTAAAACTAAGTAGATTATCAAATTTGCTGAATCATATAATACTGTTCTCTGCATTGTTTACTACTTAATATTGAGAACTTTCAAGCAAGCACTTTTTTGACCTCCACTGAATATTAAGCCCATGTCTGTAGTATTATCTAACAACTTCATTACACAAAATATATATTTTTCATACTGATATTCAAAATATGAAGCCCTCAAACTGTGGGGTACTACTGGTGAACATCAGATATTTTTATTTATACAGCTAATTTTTCCCTTCCTGTTTGTTACATCCCAGATATATTTATACAGAACAATCACATCCCTTCTCCATACACTTGCCAGACTAAACACCAAAAGTTCCTTTAGTTTCTTGTCTCCTCCTTCACCTGATCTCTGCACAGCCCATCCCTGCAAGTCTCCATTTCGCTTCTTTCTTTTTTGGATCTCACTACATCCATGAGACTACGGAGGCCCAAAAGTCACAGTTACTCCATGAATGCACAACCTGAATACATTGCACTAGTCTGCTTTATGTCACACAAATATATGTAGATGAAGATGCAACAGATGAAGAAACCAGAACTAATCATCTTCTGTCTAAAGAAGGACATCTTCTCTGCAGGAAACAGAGTAAAGAAAACAGAATTTGATTTTTATTCCTGTTTCCATGGCTCAGGCTAATGTCAAAATTCAAGTAACTTCTCTGTGATTCTGACACTGCCAAAGTGGGACAGCCAAGTTCAGTTTTCTCTGAAGGGCTCCTACAACATGCATCAGCTTGCACTCAGGACCGCTTTTTGCTGCAATTCAAAAAGCAGGAGTCTTGTTCTGTAGTGCAGTGAGATTAAAGCATACTGTCATGACTCCATCCTCAGTCCCCATGGGCATTCGGCAAGCCCCAGGTCCAACCGCAGTATTAACACTTTCTGTTGGAAGGACCCAGAAATGAAGCAACAAAGATGCTGTAGGCCAAGTTTCACAGACCATCACCCTCTTACCAAGCCTCTTTCTCCCCAGTTCCAACAGTTCTTTCCACTGACAGCCTCAGATTATATGGAACACCAGAATTTCATGCTTTCTCATAGCAAAGTGTGTGTGCATATGCGTCTTCCTCACCTGGTATCACACACAGTATTCTAATAGCACATCAATGCTCCTAGTGGAACAAAAGCAATTAAGCTAAAACTTTTCATCTCTGACCACTGCCTTTAGTTTTATGTAGGTGCTCTGCCCCAACAAAGCATCCTATTATCAATTTAACATTTAAACCCCCCAACCAGACTGTTAGTATGAGCTCACAGTAGCTAGTAGGTATGACAAAGTATTTGGTGGGATATTTGCCATAGCCCAAAAATGTCAGACACTAAATACCTTGATCTTTTTTCACTGAACACTTCTTAGCTGACACTTTCTTCCGCTCACATAAAAACCCCAAGCTCCCCAAAACCACCAGACAAAGCTCCCTTGTCACACACACACTAACTCTGCCTTTCTGAAATGGGAAATAAATAACCGGGACCAAAACAATATGAGAGTGAGGTTTCTGTCGAGGCAGATGTGAACATCCCGTTGAGAACCAGAGCAACCTACACCTTGAACGCTCCATCTAAACCACCAAGCTTCCCACTGAAACTTAACTAGGCTCAGAAGAAAATCTGGAGAGATGTGTTAAGAGAGGGAAAACTCCACATCCCAAACTAACAGCGAAATCAAGTTCTAATTAAGATGAGAAACTACGTGATGACACATTTCTATCTCAGGACTCATTCTGAAGCCATCAAGAGCAGCATTTCCCATCTGGGGTAGGTGACAAAATAGATGTGAGGTAGAAAAAAAGCATCTTCAGCCTCTTTACAGTAGGTAACGTCTGTTGAGAGATTCAGCTCAGCTCCAAAATAAGCCCGACCTACAAACTCCCAGGCAAGAGAAGACGAAACAAATCCATATTCTGGATGTTTAAAGCTGATCACAAATTCAGGCCACAGAAAGAAGTGCTGTAACATTCCCAAGCTGGCCCACCGGCCACCTGGAAGTCTGTAAATCCACGTTCTTCCTTCCTCAGCTTTTAGGTAACATTTCCTAGATGGAAATCATGTTATGCATCCAAATGGGCCAGGCTCACCAAAACCACACAGCAACAAGTACAAGAAATCTCCGAGGAAAGAAAACAAGTGTAGTCATACATTATTTTAAGACCCTGAACAGAGCTGAGGGGACTATCACCATAAACAACTCCAGAAGACAAAGCCACACAAGCTAACACCAGTGGGATGCTCCTCATTGCTACACAGACACATAATGCAGTTTAATCTTTGACTCCTTCTACTCTTAAGTATATTGTCCTTGGATTAGAAAGGAACAAGTGAGGCATCTTCCTGCAGAGATGACCTGGAAGAAGTAAAAAATGACCCAAATCCCCATCTCCAGGGCTTAAGACAGTAAAAGTGAAGGTGCTCAAACAGGAACGCAGCGGAAGCACCATGCAGAAAGAGGTTTTTGAATGTCAAGATTTATTTCTGCTGGAGGAAGGGTTTCTCTTACCCAAAACATGCATCTGGTTGCATAAGCCGGTAAATTATAGCTATGTGCCATGGGAGAAACGCTGCAGCAGAAAAACTGGGAAAGCTCTGTAAAGGATAAAAATGAGAAGTCTTTTGCATAGGAGAAGAGCCAGAAGCTGTCTTGAGGCACAGCTTTCAAAACCAATGCGGTTTTCATCAATGGACAAATTACACAAGTAGCATTTGTGTCTAAATGACACCTGTTCTTCACGAGTATCATGCCTTAATGAAAAGCAGTGTACATTTAGATACCTAAAAACATGGATGAATATACAATGCGCTACCATAAAAAAAGGTACAGGCTTTAATAAGGCACATGGATGGGGTTTTTTTCCTCCAAAATCTCCACTGCAGGTTGGATTGTGATTTTTAAAGAGGGGTTTATAACCTTCGATCTCCTTCAGAGCAGAGAAGGAAACCCCATTTTAGTGACTAGAAGAATCACTATTTTTTGCAGCAAGAAAGAAATGCCAGGGTTAAAGTAACAACCCAGCAAGCACTGTTTAGGGACTCTTTTCTACCCCCAACTATTATTTTTCTAGTACATGAAGAATACGCACAATTGTCAATCAAGAGATTAAGATCTTGCACAAGCAGAAGGATCCATAAGAGCACACGCGACCAGAACTATGGCAAGAGCTGGAGTTCCCTCCCCATCCAAAACTCTTGGAAGCTAAACACTTTATTTGGGACTTGAAGTCTTTAGAAAGCAGCAGTGTACCCTGTGTTCATTGTTCTCTACATCTACAAGCAAACACTCCCACCAGCTTTCACTCTGACAACCTGGGACAAAACCAAAGACAGTTTTTGATTCTAATCTTGATTTATTTATAGGAGAAAAGAATGTAATCAACAGGAACAGACGTTACCCCTGCCCCAGCACAACTTCCATGGCATTTCTATTAACAAAGTACACATACAAAGTAGAAAGGAACTTGCTCTCAAGTTGCTTCTTTTCCTCCCTTCACACTTCCTCTGGGATTATGGCAACATCCTCCCAAGTACAACTGTCTCTAACTCACAGCACGCTCAGCAAAAGGAATCCCCTGTTAAATCTCTGCAGTCTGCCTGTGCTCACACACACACACACACAACCCTTCTTTCAGGCAGAGGTCAAGTACAATCTCCATGCACCAAGAGCAGAAGAGCACTGTAAACCCCACAAAAAGGCTGCTGGAAGCTTGAGGAAGCTGCTGTCAGCAACAGCCTCCCACCAAGGGCTGGACTGTGCTCTAATAAATAGAGGGAAATAACTGTCAATCTCCACCGGTATCAGACCACTATTCCTTCCTCTGCAAGTAAGGAAGTTTGGAATGTTAATGACAGAGGGCTCCATTAAAAGCAGCACACGCAGATGTCAAGTAATCACAGAACAGGAGCACATAACATAGAATCATAGAATCAACTAGGTTGGGAAAGACCTTCAAGACCATGCATTCCACCTTTCACCCAAGGACTGCCAAGGCCATCACGAAACCATATTACCAGTTGCTGAAGAACTGCCTGCAAATGCTTTCAAACCATTCAGGCAAAGCAGAAAAGGAATCACAGCTGGTATCATAAACTAAGCTTTCAGAGGGGCCAAGAAGTTTGAGCTAACATCACTTTATGCAACCACTCAATCCAGCAGCTATGTATCAATACAAATGTCTGTATGAAGGGAGATCTTAGAGCAGCTCCAGTGCCTAAAGGGCCTCCAGGAAACCTGGAGAGGGGCTTTGGACAAGGGTTTGGAGCACCCTGCTCTAGTGGAAGGTGTCCCTGCCTGTGGCAGGGGATTGGAACTCAATGAGCTTTAAGGTTCCTTCCAACCTAAACCAGTCCATGATTCTATGACCTATGATGCACAGCATTAAGGCAGTTCGCAATCACTTCAGACATTTCACAGGTTTAACACCCCGCAGACCCATAAAGAAAGATTCCAGTGGTTAAACAAACACCCAGCCAGCACCTACACCAAAGAGAAACCCACCACAGGACATCCCAGCTGACCCGCACACACCAGCGGGCACAACACATTGCTGTGGCCACCACACGAGAGCACATGGGTGCCAGCAGCTCACTGGCACGGCTCACACATCGCCGGAACTCCTCTTGCACAAGCATCAGCACGTGTCAGGTACTGCTTCCTACGGCTGGGGCAGGCGTGCAGCGACAGGTTAAACCTGGACAACCAAGTTACTAACCCTGCGCTCTTCCCCTGCCTCTGCACCAAAGGCAAGGACAACCAACCCGTGAATCATTTCCTAAACCGCAGCAGAAGTCAGCCAGAGTATTAAGGCAAAACAACACCATTTTTGCCCACCCAAACACACCGAAACCTGCAACATCTGAGGAGCAGACTGAACGCTCCCACCACAGACTCACTTACAGGCCTTTAACTCTTCTCTTAAAGGTGCAGCTTGACAACACAAGCAAGGGACAATGCAACAATGAACTGCTTCCAGGAAACGCTGCCTCAGTCTATCTCTTCTACCCCCCGCCTGCTCTCCTGCCTGTCTGCAGGGCAGGCCACAGCACAGAACCAATATGTAAAAAAACCTCACCCCAATCCTATCAAGGAAACACGTATAACTGCCAAGGGTCACAGAAGGGCCCCTGTTAGCACCAAACACAAGCACGGAGGTGGAGTGGAAGGAACTGTACCTTTTGGTGGCAGTAAACCGACAGATCACAGCATCCCAGACTGGTTTGTGTTGGAAGGGACCTTAAAGCTCATCCAGTTCCAACCCCTGCCACAGGCAGGGACCCCTTC
>JAVHNF010034459.1:0-12791 GCA_034783455.1 Micropsitta finschii | reverse complement strand
AACCCCTGCCTTTTACACCAGTCACGTAGCCATACATTAATCTGCAAACTCTTCCTATTAATCTCTTCCCTCTTACTGAATCCAGAGGAGGGCCATGAAGATCAGAGGGCTGGAGCACCTCTCCTGTGAAAACAGGCAGAGAGAGTTGGGGTTGTTTAGCCTGGAGAAAAGAAGGCTCCAGGAGACCTTGGAGCAGCTTCCAGTACCTAAAGGGGACCTACAAGAAATCTGGAAAGGGGCTTTCTACAGGAGCATGTAGTGATAGGACAAGGGGGAATGGCTTTAAACTGACAGAGGGTAGATTTAGATTAGATAGTAGCAAGTAATTCTTTACTGTGAGGGCAGTGAGACACTGGAATAGGTTGCCCACAGAAGTTGTGGATGCCCTATCCCTCATTCCATGATTCTATGATTCCCCAGCCTCCTTTTCCCACAGAGAAGGTACCATCCTCTTCCACCCCTCTGAAGAAACAGCAGGACCTTCCATCCTCGCTGTCAGGATCCCTTAATCCTTCCCATCTCATCTGAGTACAGTTCTCCCTGCCCTGTAAGAAAGCATTGCTTTTACCCCTCTACTTCGTAGGCAAAATAGAAAAGAAGTTGGAAAAGAGCTTTCTCCTTATACAGAAAAGGAGAGCCAGAGCACCAAGAAGAAAGCCCAAGAAAAGAGTCTTCCTACATTTTTTCCTACTTTAGAACATTCAGCTCATGTGTGGCATAAGGACAATGACTGTCTCCACACATCCTAACCTCTCCTATAGCAGCAGAAGCAGCTGCCATGCAAAACCATGCAATTAGGGAGGTGGGGACTGGCTGCTGGAACAACTCGTCCCTGTCACCTCCCACAGATGCAAGGTAAGAACCCTGTCACTGCGTACAGGGCTCCTCTTCCTTCGCCTAGCCCCAAACTGAAGACTTAAAGAGTTATTTTCTAGTACACAGAATACATCATAGTATTTCTTGTCCACTAAAATCTACAGAAAGGGAGGGATGAAATGCTGTGTCCTCAGAGATTTACTGCAAAGTGCTTATAATTTTGATTCATAAATGTGATTAATTTTGAAAAGCAAGTTATCCTCCTCCTACATTTCATTTGCTCACCACTAACTACCAGAGTCTCTGAGGCAGAGCGAATGTATTGGTACTGCTAATCTGCATGGCATGAACGTCAAACAAAATCTCTGCTGAAAGCAATTTCATAATCTCAAAAGCTGTTGCTGGCCTTCTGCTGGATACGGCTGGGCAGTTTTGCCCTACCCTGCTCTGATTTTGTCAAGAATTTCTTTATCAGCCATGTTTGAGAGCCAGCAAAAATAGTTACAAGACATCTTTGCTTTTGCTTTCAGAAGAAGAATCTTCTGTTCTGAATCTAAACTCAGACTTGGGAGCTGCAGAGTAGTGGTACAATGGCTATTCTGAATCTAAGTGAGCCTGTATCCAGTATACTTGTTTTCATGTTTTAAATAATTTCACTCTTTCTAGAAGACAATCCTTCCTAAAGTGTTTTAATTAGAAGTTGTTAAGTGAAGTGAGTCTGTTTGTCTGTCTTCATTGACAATAACAACTCATTCCTTTGGCTGAACTCTATGTTTCAGACAGGAAACTTTTATATAGTTAACCATAAACAATTCATGGGGGAGAAAAAAGGAATCACAGCAACAACTATTTTTGTAAACAGAGTCAGAGAAACACATACCATTTCACTAGAAAGGGACTTTGGGAGGTTGGTTATTTGAGAATACAGGAAAAAAAATAGTAATTTAGAGCTATATTGTGTGCATTGGGTCGTGATGATAGTAGGTTTCATATTTGACTTTCTAATTTGGTATCTTCCTGATTTGTTTTAAATACAGATTTTTGAGGAACAGTACTGACATAATTATTTGTACACGGCTAAAAAAGGCCAATATAAATACCAGAACTAGAAACGTGTCTGTGCCACAGAACCAGGAGGTGGACCTCAAAAATTGAGGGATGTCTGAATTCAACCTTCGTCTTCTGCGTGCGTCACTTCTCTTTGTGTGAAGGTGCAGTACCAAATTGCTCTGTTACATCCTTGTATTAACAGACAGTGGCTCTACATACCCAGGGGCAGCTGTATGTTGGAGGGACAACTGACATCTCCAAGGGTGTGCCTGCCTCCCATATGGCAGGCTTATTATCTCTCAGGATTGCCCAGGAATGAAATTAGCAGTTTTATGCATGCTGCTGATCCACCATGCAGCAGGGACCCTAACCCACCGAATTACTCTCCTCTGCCCATGGCCTGGTGGTATCCAGAAGCACTGGAGATGGTCAGCACTTTCTGGCAGCCTTCTCAATGCAGAGTTTAGGAAACCTCTGGAGCTAGCTTATATCCACTGAAGATATCTGCCTGGTTGTGCTAATCTGCTACTTCAAGCAGTACATGAGCATGGAGGGTAAAATGGCTCTGATGGAGCCACCCTGGTTTATGATGCAGGTCATACACCAGGAGAGGAACTCAAGTCCTGCAGAATCACTCACAGTCTGCAGTGTGGAGTCCTCCAAACTAACAGCAAAGGAAAACAAACGGTGGACTGACCCCAAGCTTGTTGCTTTTCTTTCTTTTTCCCTTGTCTGAAAACCGAAAACCGGGTCACGGCAGCCGTGTAACTGCTCCATCTCCAAGAAAGCTGCAGTTGGCCCCTGCAGATGTGCTGAACCTGATGTCAAGGAGGCGACACACGTTTAAAACTAACTGTCTGTTTTCCAGACTGCAGCTGTAACGAGGCAGGCCCAGGAGCCTCCCTGGAAAGAAGGATCCTCTGAGCAGCCTGTGTGTTGGGAAATGCGCTTAGAACAATAGCTGCTCTATTCGGGCTCAGGCCTGCTCCCTCTGAAAGCTCTAAGAATGGGACTTAATCTTTTCAGCTTGCCTATGGCACAGACATGCCAGCTTAGTCTATTTATAGCCCTGAACCATTTAATTTTTCTCGCCTCTATTATCCATTTACCAGCCTTCAGATAGGATGCAGTGTCATTGCTAACAAATGCTTTCTCTAGCCCGGCCATCAGAGAGCCTTCTGAGAGAAGTGCAGCCCCTCTCCCTCTGGGAAATAGCAGTCTCTAGGTCAGAGATGAGGAATCCAGACTGTAGCTGCAACATTATAATGTATTGCAATTAGTGCCTATTCAGATGCATAACAGCTCTCTTTCTTTCATTATTTAATGTTACTTATCTTATTGGTTTAGGCTTTTCAATTTTTCTCTCCAGCTGACTATTAAGCCTGGAGCACCAAAAAGGCCACTCTCTATTCCTCGCATCCTTGAAAGTGAAAATATTTATTGTCAAGGTTTGGAGCATGATCTGTTCTGAAACAAAACAAATGAAATCTGCTACTAAATAAATTTAATATCAAATTGATGTACACACACACGAGTCACTTGAAACTCATTAGATACAAGAAGACTATTGAAATGTCAGTTATGTTTTCTTTCTAAAGGCCACAGATTTCTTTTGTGTGCAATAGGTCAGAAGCATTTTTCAGGAGAGTGCCAAATCCTCCCAGGAGCAGTGACTGCAGGCATCAACCAGCTTCCACATTTATTGTAATACTTGCAACTCATGTTAATAATGAAATTCTAACTCAGGTTAATAATGAAATTCTAATAAAATTCCACATGAAAACAAGGTACAAACACGTTGTTGGCGTACAAGGACATGAACTTTCTCATGCAGAACATTATTCATTTAGCTATTTCGTATAATTATTTTGAAGCCAAAACAATTAACAATGCTCTTGACCAAGAGAACTTCTGGTATTAAAACCATCTGTAAATGACAATTTCCTTTTCAATAAAACCTCACAGATACTATTTTAATACTAGCAGGACCTGAGGTCTCTCAGCACAAAAGGTTTGCCTCTCACATAGTGTAAGTAAAGAGGGAGAAACCTGCTATGGAGAACCTGCACCACCACACAAAGCTCTGTACTGAGGATGCTAAGTGCTGCTTGCATGGCACAGCCTGGCTATTCTGGCAGGTAGAGTGCACCCCCAAAGGGAGGCTTTGGGTGCTGGCAGCACAGGCAGCAAGCTGACTGTGCAAGCAATGGATCCAATGCTGCAGGCAGTGCTGGGGACAGGTCACCCCAAGCACTGGCAGTGGGGCCTGGATACACTTGTTGTGAACCCTTTTCTGTGGGGTAACGGTAGAACTGTTTAAGATGTTGCTAGTTTAAAAGGTAAATTCATTTATGACCCTGGTCACAGGGGGAAGGGAAAGAAGAAGGTTAAAGTCCCAGTGGTCACATGCTTCCTGGCTGTAACACAGCCCCAGAGCTTGCTCACATTTTCCTAGCTATCATAAAAAACACATACTGCAGCTCAACAAATGTCCCAGCTTTTCTGTACTGCTTGTTCTTTGCCCTAATGCCAGCCAACATCTGTTCCAGATGAGAATTCCAGAAATAATGAAAAGCAAACTGAATGTAAGAACAAAATAAATAATGCAAGGAGCATTGATCGGACTCCGAATCTGTGTACTCAATTTCTTATTAAGCTTAATATTTAAAGTACGGTTACATGCTAAAATGATGCCCTATTTTCCTCTGCCTTCTCCTTTCCCCTCTCTTTTGCACTCCTATGGCTTTTGGAGAGCTGATTCAATTTAAAGACCCAGCATAAATCTCATCCAGGAAAAATAAAATGGGAAGAGGTGTCCGCTGGGTTATGGAGCTAAAATAGGCCCACCATATGGTCAGCTGAAGGGAGGGTGTGGGATTATGTAGCCAGGAGCAGCTAGGGGAAGAAAGGAAGAAGGACTGGCAGAAAACCTTATTCTCATCATCAGGTTAATTTTCTTCAGACGTATGCTTCAGCTCAGGGTCAGGCAAAGCCCAGAACCAATGGGGGGGGGGGCACCACCATGTGACTGGTGGTAAGGAGGGAGAGCAGGGTAATTAGCTTGGCTTAAGCTGTCTTGGAAACCCAGGTTTAGCTACATGCCCAGAGAGCTCTTCTCACCAGAGAGCATGATCTTAGGCTGCGTCAGGGACTAGCGAGCTGGTTGGCAGTATCTAGGTTGCCTTGGCTGCAAGACAAACAGCACCAAATATCTAGTGCACAGAACAAGAGTAGTGGTTTGGTTTGGAAGTTAATAGTTACTTAATAGAAAGCCAGAGAATAAATATTCTTGAAGGGCTGTGATGTATATGAATTTCATATTTCTATAAATTGTGCAGCATTTCTCTTTCTTTTGTGAGTTGGCACTTCCCAAACAGGTAAATCAGGCAGTGACATTGCTGAAACATAAAAGGCAAAGACTTTCAAGAGTGGCTGTTTAAAGTCAGGGATGAAAGGCCACACTTAAGTGCTGAAATGGGCGTGTAGTTTTCAGAAGTGCTTAACACCAGCAGTTACCATCAATGGAAGCTGCTCTGAGTCTAGAGCCTCCAAAAACAGGGCATTGGGTAGGTGCTAGGACATAGGATTTAATGAACATTTCTAAGCACTTGGTCTAGATATTCTGCTCACTATTTGATTGAATGAAAAAGCTTAGCAAGCAGGAATAAGCTCCATTAGCCTGTTATGAAAGAACTGATAAAGATTAATTCAAAATATTTGATGAAATAATTTGAAGGAACAAGCAGAACCATTCCAGTATTAACTTCACCAGTCTGTTGACCTTAAGCATTCAACGCTGAATTACCTTAGTGAATGTTACCATAGAAGGTTCATATTAGGTGTTTGATATTGCAAGGGGAAGCCATGGTTTCTATTCCTTGGGAATGGGATGTCAGCCTGAAATCACCTGTACTGCTTAGGACTAAGAAACCTTTCATTTTGCCACCATATAACTTTCAGGAAAACAGTATATTCTGGAGACAAATACAGACAAGTGTAACAGCAATGTGCTTTATATTTGCCATTCACTGCTTTTTCCAGTGTTGTTCTCAACTAGTAGGCTTGAGAGGCGGAATGATACCCAAGGAAACCTCCAGCTGGGGAAATCTGTGATCCAGTTCTTAAGATACACTTCTCCTCCCTCAAAAAGAACCTTAATTTGGGATAAAAACCTTCAATGCCATTCCTTTCTGAAGCAGCCTGTGATTTCTAGTTCTTCTCTCTCTCTCCTTGGAATGCCAGCTAAGATCTGCTTTGGTAACAGAGTCCTGTCTGACACAATTTTGGTGTCATGCACCTCACATAAAGAGGCCTTTGGAAATAACACTTCGCACAAGGCTGACCCAGGCAAGTTTGCCACACGTTTGACTGTAAAGAAACTGTACAAACCACAACACAAACATATGGCAGAGATATGTCTTTTTCAAGGAGGCAAGAATAGAGGGGAAAATTGAATCATCTTTGAGTTTACATCCATACATCTTACACACATAAAGCTTCAGTGATCTGGATTTATTCACTTTACATATAATTAGAGAGAAGTCAACTCACTGCTGTCTCTGTGAGGATGGTGAGACACTGGAACATGCTACCCAGAGAGGTTGTGGCTGCCCCATTGCTGGCAGTGTTCAAGGCCAGGTTGGTTGGACAGGGCTTGGAGCAACCTTGTCTAGTGGATGGTGTCTCTGCTTGTTGCAGGGATGCTGGAATTAGATGATCTTTAAGGTCCCTCCCAATCCAAACCATCCTATGATTCTATGACACATCTGCTTTTCTTTACCATGCTTTACTGGGACAAAACAAACCTTAGGAGGAGCCTGTGACTGGTGGTGAGAGGCAAAAATAAAAGCAGGACACTGAAGGTGGGGACTGAGCATTTTGTTGTGAGGACTCTGCTCTCACTGAAAGTGGTACCAGGCAGATAGATAAACTCTGTTACCTGCAGAAATTTCCATCAACCTCTGGCAGGGTCAGAGAAGCCACAGGATTCTTTAGGAGATCTGCCACAGTGTTATCCTTCAGTGTCACGTAGAAGAAAGGGATTCCAGTGCTGTTGTTGACAGGACCATCGCTGAGAAGCAAACAGTTCCCATAGGGCATACCTTGGATCTGCAAAATCCAAATAAGCTGCTGGTTATATCTTTGCACACTGTTTACAATGTTGGGGATTCCTTCAAAGGCTCTAGCAGAGAGGACAGTAACCCCCAACTGCTCGCACTTTCTGCTGTCATCATGAGACAGAGCTCCTTCTAAATCAGATCTATCACGCTTCTATGAAAAGAGATCTCTCCTCTATTTATTACTTCCATTCCTGTCCATGACACTATAGAGAACATTTTATGTTCTGCTGAGCTTAAAAGAACTATCAAATTAAAAATGTTTAGAGTGCATTAAAATCAGTGCGATCAGTGTCAAGAAATGTTTACTCTAAAACAGTGCTGATGCCTTTTTGGAAACCCAAAAGCATACAGAGCCTAATTTCGCCTTGACTCAGTGTGCTTTTTATGCCAATTCTGCCTCCCCTTTTGGCCTTGATTTGCAATGTAATTGCCGTCAGTTTGCCAAGAGGAAGGCATATTAGCCAGAGCTGTATCTGAAGCCAAGCTGGACATCAGCTGAGCTGCCTGGGCAAGAACCTCAGCTGTGAGGGGGTCTTGACCACCAAGCCAGAGCAAACCCTCCTCCCATGTCAGAGGAGGGACACCAAGGAGCCAGGTTTTCCAAGTTTTCTCCCATACACTGGCCTGCATACACACACTAGATATAACACCTGCAAAAATGTCTCTGCCCAGCAGTGATACACATTAGCATTCTCCATAATGATTTAACCTCCTACTATGCTTTTCATCCCCTTATAAATTGAAAAGACAGATACTTAATGAATTGCTATTTTTTCATGTCTTCAGATATTTCTTTCCTCATGGTCAATTACACATTAAATAGTAAAATTACCAGTTAATACATTAATTCAATGTAACTGGTAAATCCTTTGTAGCGAAATCAAATTAAGTAGGACTAGTTAATAAGAACACCCTGGATGATGTTAGTACCTGGATTGCATGCTTTCTGATTTTTAATGTTCATAGGCCTTTAAAATTTTAATGATTACATTGCTTATAAGTGGTCCTTGGTAGCATACCTAAGAAGGAATGCTTTAATCATAGAATAGCAGGTTGGAAGGGACCTCAAGGATCAAGCTTTAATGAAGCTACATAACTTAGAAACTAAAAATACCTGTTTATTATTATGAGTTACAATGAAAATAAATACAGTAGCTGTCAGTAATATTGCAGGACAGGTTCCCACTGCCTGAAATCCTCAGTCTGTCACCCGTGGTTCATGTCACAGTGGATTCTCATGAAGGATTGTGATCATAGGCAGCATAACTCAGCATTTAGAGCTGCAACACCACCCATCAATTCCCAATTTTCTTATGAATCAGATTTTTCTGTATTACTGCTGAGTTGTAACTAGAGACAGATAACTACAGATTACACTATGGCTGTAATTCCACTGAGGGTTTCTGGCTAGAGCATAAACCAGAAGAGGTAAGCTCATATGATTTAACAGCATTTCCGACAATCTGATGTAGAATTACAAGCCTCTTGTGTGTATATATATATTTATTTAATGGTATCATTTTTTAACCTGATACTTTGTATTTCACAATAACGTAATCTTCCACTAAATCAGCCAAGCTTTCCTTTTTAAAAGGGAAATATTTTAAAGCTGGAAAAAACAATGACTCTGACTCCAGTGCAGCCCAGCTATTTTGCTTCATGCTCCTGACAGTTATCATCCTTTAAGCTGGTATAGCTTGGATGGCTGTGGGACAGACAGATTTTGTGGTAGCCCAGTAGGGTCTTCTCCTCCTCTTCCTCGTTCCCTGTTTTCCATCCTGCTCTGGGATGACAGGAGCAGGAGCTGGGGCAGAAGCAGGCGCAGAAGCCGCTTCAGAGGCAGAAGTAGGGGCAGGAGCAGGCTGGAGGATGCTGTAAGGCATGAAATACGCTCTCTCCAAACCCAACGTTGTAGCTCTGGTTCTGGCCTAAAGCTCTGGCTTTTCCCGTGCCTCCCCCGCTGTGCTCCTCCAAACACGATTCCCGTTACTTAGAAAGAGTTTTTACTATCTCCTCTCGGCACTCAGCGCCTGCCGCACGGGCGCTGCCCGCGGCGCAACAGACCGAGGCGCTCGGTGGCCGGTACCGCGTGTCCGCGGCGGCCCGGGCCGGGCACTAGGGGGCACCGTACCTTTCCTTGCGCGGCCCGCGTCGCTACGAAGCCCCAGGTGTTGTGGTGGGCGAGGAAGCGGGCGGTCCCGGCGCGGCCCGCCGCCCCGCCGCCCTCCCGGCGGTAGGAGAACATCCTGGAGGGGACGGCGCCCTGCCCCGGCCGCCGGCCCGCCGGCCCGGCCCCCAGAGCCGCATCCTCACGGTAAGCCGAAGCCGGGTAGCTCTGCTTCCAGAGGCCGCCCGCCTCCTCCAGCAGCGCGGGGAGTGCCTCCTCGGTGGAGGAGCTGTGCAGCTCGTCTGCCGCCGCCTCCCCACCCTCAGGCAGCGGCCAGGACACCGAGCTGACCACCACGTACCCCCCCGCGCTGCCCCACAGCAGCGCCGGCAGCCACCAGCACCACCACAGCCACCGCCGCCCCGCCGACATCTTCTGCGGCAGAGCCCGCACCGCGCCGCTCCCGCAGCACCCTCCTGCGGCCGCCGGCCCGCAGCAGCCTGCTCCCCTCCAGGTAGTCATAGGGTGGTTTGGGTTGGAAAGGACCTCAAGGCCATCTGGTTCCAGCCCCCCTGCCATGGGCAGAGGCACCTCACACAGTTTCCTGTACATGTGCTGCAGAAACTGGCAGGTGAAGCCAACCGCCTGGACAGAGGTGATGGGATCCCTTCAGTTGTCGTAAAAGAAAGAATCCACGAGGGAGCAGAAGTATGTTTCAGGGAAAGCTTCATTTGGATGGCAGGGTCAAGCAACAGCAGAACTCCAAGTCCTAGAACAGACATCATCAACCATCTCTGGTGCTCATGGGATTCATTTTCACATCTAAGTACACAGCACTGCTATTAAATGATATGTTTCCCCAGCAAGGCTTTAATTAGGCAAAGATTTGGGTGTGTAGTTGAGTTTATATCAACAGCCCTATTTACTAAAGGCGCTTTTGCATCCTGCTCCTTTTCTGTTCTTGCAGCAGATCCCTTCGGAATGGCAGCGCAAACTTCAAATTCTGTAAAATACATGCTTGTGAACTGCTGTTGCAGAACATCCGTTCTGTAGCTTCCAGATAAATTTACCAGAATGACTTCAGGTAGGCCTTCAGCTTTGCCAATGACAAAACCACAAGAAACATAAAGGTAAAGGGGGCCCTAAATGAGGCCTACAAGAAATCCGGAGAAGGACTTTTTACAAGGGACTTTTGTGACAGGACAAGGGCAAATGGCTTTAAACTGACAGAGGGGAGATTTAGATTAGATATTAAAAAGAAGTTCTTCCCTGTGAGGGTGGTGAGGCCCTGGCACAGAGTGCCCTGAGAAGCTGTGGCTGCCCCATCCCTGGCAGTGTTCAAGGCCAGGCTGGATGTGGCTTTGAGCAACCTGGTCTAGTGGAAGGTGTCCCTGCCCCTGGTAGGGGGTTGGAACTGGATGAGCTGTAAGGTCCCTTCCAACCCAAACCATTCTATGATTCTAGGAAAAGCAAACCACAAATATTTTACCTTTTTCTTCTGAAGACTTACTCAAATAAACAACAAGATAACATGACATCTGAAAAAAACAAACCAGTGTTGCTAGTAGAGTTTTGCATTTAGTATTTCTGGAAAAAATAAATTTAAGGGAATGAAAACAGTATTTTCTTAAAGTTATATCAGAAAGTTATAATGGTCTAGCATACAGAATCTTCAAGTCAGGCTGGTTTTTCTCTGAAAATTTGGTGTTCATTGAAGTCAAGAATTGTCTGTGTCTCTTCTTGAGAAGTGCTTCCCTTCTGACTTGAAGATCCAACATAGTTAAAGTTTTAGTAGTTCTCTCTTTCAAAATGACCGGCATGAGCTGAAAATTAGAAAAGAAAAATGGAAATATTTTGACCGTAGGAACTGTAAATCATTTGTTTCTCCTGTCATTGTATAAAAAAAGTCTTCTCTGTTCTTTGCTGTTGAACTCAAGGTATTTTACAGATGCCCAACCTTATTTTGCATCAATTAACCCAACAAGAGGAAACGCACATTGGGTTTCCTCATAGGGAGCAAAGGTCTAATAGGAGACCACATCCACCTTTCAATACATCATTCACACTTTATCTCTGCTATAAGCTGTTCAATTCTTTTTCAAAACAGTCTCAGCCTGTCTCTCCCCTGATGGGGACTGCCTTTTCATGCCAAAATCCATGCTTTCTTAAAATCAGCAGAAGTTTTGCCACTGAATTTAAGCAGAATCAAGATTTTGCTTTCATTTTTTAATCATTTTAATTAATAATTTCACTTGTTCTCTGTATCTTGGATTGTACAGACCACTCATATGAACACTCATCATTCCTTTAAGTAATAAACTATGTCCTTATTTTTTCTCCCTTTTTAACAAATCAAAGTGTTCTCAGCCAACAAAGCTATGAACAGTGTACCCTTGGTCTCTCTGCGCCCTGATTTGCAGTATATTGTATGTTATGAAGGTGTGGAATTGGATTAAAAGCTACAGTGTGGTGTTCTGCAGATAAACCCACTGCAGGTGTGCAGTTTAATAGGATTTTAATTTGGTAACAAGTGAACAAAGAGAGGAAGCCTAGAATGGGATTTTCTAGATGAAAAAAATGCTATTCGTGCTGAGAGAAAGCAACTGCAAGCTCTGTGATAAGGAATAAAGATCAGGCCAGTGCTCTCTGAGCTGCACTTTTATAGATTATGGCTCACTCAGAGCCTCTTCGTTACTGCCACCAGTTTCAGCAATTCTTAGTTCATACTACGTGCTGTTGGCTGTCTAACATTTCATCTGCCATGCTCCCTGTTAAGCCAGTGTGTTCAAATCTTGCATTGTCTCACTCCCCACCCTTTACATCTTTTCATGTAAAACTAATGTTTTCCTCAGGAGATGTCACTAAATAGGAATGTATTCTGTTTTCAAGATTATTAGCAATTATTTCCATGCTTCAAATTATATGTATTTTTTAAAAAGTGATTCAGAAATGTTCTGTGCACTTCAGTATAAATGGGAATAAAATGGTCTCTCTACTGAGGAGTGTAATTTGTATTCAGCATGAACTAGGAATGGAGGACCAAAAACAGATGGGAAAGGAAGAGGAAGAATGAAGGTGACAACAAAAAGATCATGAAGGGATCTGCTAAGCCACAGACACACACTGATGCTGCTGATATCAGGACAAGATTGGGAGAGTCTTTTCTGATTTCTGTTACCAGTCCTCCCTCTCATTTTTCCAGGGTTTCACTGCAAACCAGAGTGTTTAGCACTAATTTCAATGAGATGAGGGTGGAGGTGTGATGAACGGATTTTTTCCCTAAGCCTAACAGGCTCTAGAGCAGGCACAGAAATGCCTTGTGGGACAAGATTAAAAAGGTATGGAGGTTGCTGTTGCTGGCAGTGGACAGAGTGGAGGATGGGAACTGACAAAAGGCACTGGGTTGCAGAGAGCTGCGGGGGCTGCATGAGGTAAAGGAGTTAAAAGGAAAACTGATGAAATATACCCGTGATGCAGAGAGAGAGAGGCCAGGCAGCAGAAATGTGGTCCGGGAAACAGGAGTGTGATTGGTGGGTGCCACTAAGGCTGCTGAGGCTTTAGATACCCCACAGAATGGCTTGCGGCCGAAGGGGGATTAGTCAGGAGCAGGGACAGATGGTTGCTTGGGAGCATGATGATGATGATTTTTGGTGATCAAAAGTCGCAGAACACAAACCCTCATGCAATGGAAATCTATT
>JAVHNF010034441.1:5873-17252 GCA_034783455.1 Micropsitta finschii | reverse complement strand
TAACCCTAACCCTAACCCTAACCCTAACCCTAACCCTAACCCTAACCCTAACCCTAACCCCTAACCCTAACCCTAACCTTAACCCTAACCCTAACCCTAACCCTAACCCTAACCCTAACCCCACCAAACACAACCCAAAAGATGGGAGAAGAAAAGAAATTTAGGAACAACTTTCACCATTTCCTTAACATTGGAATTCTTTTCCTGGTTGCATACGTTGGCTGCAGCACAGAGACATCTGCTGTTAGCAAGTAAGTGCCAAAATAGACATAGCATAATGCATTATTTAAAACAAATAGATCATGTGGGATGCCAAACTGATTTTTGTTTTCTTTCCTGTAATTCAGTGTGCAGTCATTTTAGGTGTCAGGCTGTTAGAGAAAAATGTTAGTGTTAGGCAACCTTTTTAAAGTTGAATTGCTTGGCAATTAATTTGCTATCAGAGCTGTGGCAGGAGGCTTGGAACTAGATGATCCTTTCTAGAGGTCCCTTCCAAACCAAACCATTCTGTGATTCTATGTACCTTTTTTTGACTTTGTAATGCTGGAGGTGGTATTACAAGGTCAGCTAAAATCCTATCCAGTAGCCTATTCAATAGCTAGCAAAGTATGTTCTGAACTTGTCCATTCCCTGATTATTTGCAGCTCTCTTTAGTTATTTTGATGTAACTCGTGTGTGTGTGTACTGACAGATATTACAAATGATGGAGTAATTACAAACTGTGCCATTTCCAGAATGCTGCAATAGTCCCCTGTCCCTTCCAGGACTGATTTAAATTGCAACTAGTTATGTAAAATGAACACAGTACTTGTGACAAAAACTATTAAACTCGAGCATCTCGCAGTGACCATGAATGACAGACAGTATGTTACCAGACACTTCAAGATCAGAGGGGAAATCCACCTAAATGCACAAGAATTCATGCAAAAGGGACCCAGCCCCTCCTGCTGGTGAAGTGCCAGTTGTGAGATGCTTCAGTTGTGCTTCCCGCTGCTTTCATCCTGCCTTTGTGAGAAAAAACAAACTTCCAACCAAGCAAGCAAATCTAATGGGTGGAATATTCAAGATATGAGGGCAGGCATCACTGTTTCCATGCTTAGGCAATTATAATACTAATAACGAACAAGCAGCCAAATGACATCAGAGCAATGGTCAGTCACTGAATCCATGAATCAACCAGTCTTTATTCCTGTACCTCAGAGAAGAGCTGGGCAAAAAGAAAAGAGAAACTGTGCATTTTACTGCTGTGCTGTTTGGGGGCAGGTACAGGCTCTGTTTCCTGGCTTTACTACTATCACTATTTCATGTTGACTGACTCACCTGTTTTTTGCTTTGAGTATTCCACCTATAAAAGGGGGGGGGGGGAGAGTGTCTTCTAGGGAGAATAATTGCCAAGTACTATGCAAGTTCAAGAAATATCTTCTTATTAAGGGGAACTCCGTTTGCATGAAGTACCTTATTCCATCACTGTTTCCAGACTGCTTCTGCAGTCAGACAGATACATGTTATGCCAGAAAACTGTTGGTAAAATTTAATTTCCAAAGTTATTTTTTTTCCAACTAAACTTGAAATAACTTTTCTTCTCAGATCAGGCTAATAGTAGTAATAGGAAGGAGCTAAAATGGCAATGTCATGAAATGGATAAACTAAATCTATTTCAGTTATGTATTGGGTTAAAAATGTCAGATTACCATCCCAAGATGTTTCATTACAGTGTTGTTACAGTGATATATTACAGCATTAGCAATCTGTTAAAATCCATGGTATTTTTTATAAAAGTAACGTAATTGAAGGCAACTTCTGTTTAAAGGGATCTCTGTGTTTGTGTTTGCTCATGCTTTCTTTTTGTGTCCAACCATTGCATTTAAACATGTTTTGTTAAACGCATAAAATGTGCTCTGACTTGGAATCTCCACTAACTTTTGCTTTTAAAGTCAAGACACTTGGCTTCCCTTTACCTTGTTCCTATTTTGCCTGTCTGTCATGTCCTCTCTGGCAGGGCTTGTGGCTATAAAAGTGTGTGGGAGTAAAGGTTAAAGGTAAATGCTAGGTTTAACAAATATGGTTATTGTTGCCATAAGGATTCCCTCCTAAAGTTAGTGGTTGCATCACTAAGTTAATGTTAAAATCAATATACTTTCAGCACTTTGTCTTTCTAAAGAGTACAGGTTGTCAAGTCAAGGGTTAGATTCGTAAGGGGAACATAGTCTAACTAACTGTGGACTCTACACTCATAAGTAAACATCCAACAAGGAACAATGAGAATGTGAGTGAGATTGTGCTCCCGTAGTAACAGTACTCATTTGTGGGGAAAGGGAAGAGGGAGCCCTAAATTCCACTTTGTGCTCTAAGAAATATTTCAGTGCTTAGAATAAAGCAAATCAGCTCCAAAAGGAGACACTGAGAACTTGTTTTAGCCTGGTAGTTACTGAATTAAGAACAGATTCAGCTTGAACACAACTGATGATCTCTATAATGCGAGTATGTCTTTCACAGAGATGATCTCTGAAGTGACCAAATCCTGAAGGCTTTACAGCTTGAAGTCTACTCTAAAGTTTTGTCTAGAAGCTTGTTAATGGTTAGTGCATGTGTGGAGCACTGCTGATCTCAGTCATAAGGGATCTGTACTGTTATGTAGCATCTTCATCTTCTTCATTCTCCCTCATATATTCTGCGTCAAGCATATGAAACCAGCTCACCAGCAGTACTTGTGCAGTGATGAAAAGCTGATAGCAATGCTCCCATAGATTGTCCCTAATTTACCTTTGGTGTTGAGCACAGAGAGGAGTTCTATAAACTCATTTGTATGCACTGTCCACCTACAAACTTTATCTCAAGTTGTGTGCATGTTGAGTCACAGACAGGTAGTTCTTGTTCCAAGTCCCAGCTTCATTAAGCTATGGGTAATAACAAAAGCTATTTCAGTCTCACTCTCAGAAATAGTAAGAGAAAGGTACAAATAATTTCTTTACAAGAAAGCCCCCTCACATCAGCAGAAAAATGAGAACAGCAAGTTCTAGCTAGAAGCGCTTGCTGATTTCCTCACCCAGTAAGAGCTTTCATCCAGATCAAGAAATTAGTGGTGGACCATATCAGCCAGATCACTCTTGTCTGCATGCTTGCTGACCTCATCAAAAAACTGTCTAGAGACCCAGAACGTAAATATTACATTTAGAGAAGATGTGTTGGCACTGCCCAGATAGACCATATTTATCCAGTTGCACTCTAATTCCATTCTTCATTGCAGTTTCTACTGCTTTGCCTGTCACTCATGTTAGGCTTGCCAGCCTTTAGTATTGTCCACCCTGTCCCCTCATTTCCCCCTGGAGAACATTCAGGCAGTCTCTGCTGACTCCCTCAGAAAGAAGGGTTCAAGTATGGAGTTTATCTACTTATTCCAGTGACCACATACAAATACATTAGCTTCTCTGTAAGTGCTTTTGCCTCTCCTCCTTTTCAGTTTGCAGTTGTCATTTGAGCCATTGGACTCCAGTGGGCTTCTTTGTCTTCATGTGTCTAAGGAAAGATTTAATATTAAACTGGATTCCTTTTGCTGGCTGCTGCGCACACTTTTTATTGTTCTTTCACTGTTCTTTCCTTTAACATGTCAGTTTATGATCCTTTCTGTGTTTTTCACTTGGACATGACTTAAACATCTTGTTTCTAATAATCTACTCATTAGATTATCTGAGATTATTGAGATTATCTGTGCTCATTTCTCTTTACCAGTTCTCAAGTCTTTAGTTGATGGCATACACTGGTGCTGTGCTGTGCATCCTTCAGCAAATTCAGCTTCACCTTTAAGAATTTACTGTTTCTAGCTGCTCTTCTCTGTTTCCTCTTCACAAGCTTCCTCATTTCTATGTCTTTGTCCTTTTTGAAACTGGGTGCAACTGCTGTGAATGCTTGGGTTTTTTCAAGCCTATGGGAATTTTGAATATAAACACAGGAACAGCAACTGTAAGATGATGATGTAGGACAAGATCTTCCACATTAATAAGGACCAAATGAAGGGCTGCATCTTTTCAGTAGCCTCCCTGTCCCACAGGAGTGCTCCATGAAGCAGTACAGATGGAGTTGAATGTAGTTTGTGTGGCATTCCAATGCTGCAGTCTCCAGACAACATGGGGTTACCTGAAATACAGTTTTGGTTGTATTTCCCACCCTGTTTACCCATCTCTCTCAGCATATCCTCTCTGTCCTTCTGGTCAGGCAGGTAGTCTGCAGACTCAGTATTACCGACACTTAAAGATGGCATTTGGTCTATGCAGATTGTGTCACCTGCTGGTTCCCTAATTTGCTAGTTTGATTCGATTGTAAGATCTCACTAATAGATTTCACTACCCCAGCACCAGAACAGGTGACTCTTATTTTTTCTGTATATTTTATATTCTGGTATGGAGCTGTTCTATATGTGTCTAGCATGTCATTGTCTTTGAGTAAGACTAGGCGTTTGATTTCCCTCAATTTATTCATTGGTTATTTAGCATTTGTGTAAACGTATGCATTATTGCAGTGTTTGTTTCCTTTTTCATCTCCCATTTGAAAGACAATCTGTCTGTTTTAAATCTGACAATCTGTCCTGCATTTAAAAAGGCACAATTTCTAAGCTGTTGCTAACTACACATGAAATGGTGTGTTCCCCACACCTGCTGTGCTTCAGTTCATAGCTTAATCAATCACAACCTTTAAATGCCAGCAGTTTAGCCCCCAGTGAGTCCACCCTTTTTACACAGGTTATTTTATATCAGAAGTGCTCCCAAGTCCAGATCAATATGAAATTTTCCTCTTTGTACCATGCTCTCAAATGCACATTGAAAGTTTGCCCCTTTCTGGTCATACAAAAGGCAGTGGGAGCATTGGGAAAAATGCTGTTGAAGGTCTTATGTTCCCTTCAACAAGCTGAATTTTGCCTGCAGAACATCATGTGAGACTGAAAGCCACAGGCTTTTCCCCAGCACTTTTATTGGAGCTGTTCTGCTTTGCATGTTTAAAGAAGACAGAAAGTTTTTTTATTTGAATGTAAAAGATCTTTCACCTGAATGAATTTGTATCTGCTTAAAAACATTTCCCAAATTATAAATTATGTTCTTTCATAAACCATTCCTCCAAACTATGGGGTTTTTGCAGCAAATGTAATGCGGTACAAAATACCATCTGAGTTGCTAGCTCCCACAATCATAATTTGAGTTATAAACCTACACTGCCACAGTGACAACAGAAAACAGCTTTTGAGGGGATGAAGCATATAAACGTTGCCAGTAGAGCTACTACACCGAGGAACAATTTCCATTAAAATTGCACAGTATAGGTATCTGTACCTTTTTTGATGTGCTACAAAACAGTATCATTTACCACTTACTTTACAATTTTAAGCAGTTCTCTGAATGTTAAAGTACCACTTGTATTTTTTGTTGTTGTTCTAGGAGCATGCAGAGATCCCAGCAGGATTCAAAACTAAACCAACACTCAGAGAAAGACATTCCCTGCTATCAACAGGCAAAGATGCAGACTGGATGTGTCCACACTTTCACAAGTATTTTTTTCTCAAACTTGTTTCTAGTATTTGAGTAGGCCTTGTCTAATCTGAGTTTGAATATACAGCAGGACAGAGACAGAGCCAGAGCCACCACTACAGAAGCTGGCACTGTTACATTTGGGTAAAAAATGGAGGTTGGTTTTAGAAAAAAGGTTTATAGTTCCTATTATTACTTCTGGAAGTTACATACCATGTTTCTGTGCAGTAGAAGAACCAGAACAGTCTCTAAAATGCTATAATAACATCTAGCCTATTTATTATGAATGATGACACTTTAAAAGAGTCAAGTGTAAGGATCCCTAACAATAATAAACTCTTCAAAAGCAATGAAAAACTCAAAACTTTGGAACTTGTGCCAAAGATTCATATGGAGAATGTTAAAGGATGTAAGAAATAGATAAAAATTCAACTGAGAGAGTGTGTGATTTCATCTTAAGTTTACTGTGCAGTGCAACAGTTTCATAATGTGCTAAAGGTTAGGCTGTGGCCGATGAAATGGGAAATCTTAAGCAACAGCAGAAAAAAGCCATTTTACTTTGGTTCCCTTTTTGCTTAAAGTGAAATATTCCTTAATGCTTAAAAAGAATTAAGTCCTCAACATCCAGTTAAAAGACAGCAAATAAAGACCATCCAGGCAGAGTTGCTGCAAAAACAAGTCAAAAGTTATTGCTCTAAAAGACCTCTCTGTATCCGAATCAGTTGCTGGATGCTTGTCACTTTCCTTTGAATTTTAGTGATTTTTTTTTTCATAGCCATATATGGAATTAACTCAATCAAACCAAACTTGAGTATATGTCAGAAAAGAACCACTTGGCTTTCAGCCACGCTCCTGGAAAAAGCTGCAATTGTCCAGTTTTCCTTCCCATTAAACTACCTTTAAACATGACCAGGGCTGGTATTTTAAATGGCTAGCAGGTACTTTACTCAAACCATAGCCATATTCTAACATGAAACTTAGCAGCAGAATCTAGGTAGGACTGAAATCTTTGTCTGCTAGCTACTTTGTGAGCACCATGACTTTCTCAGTCCTCTGCCTCAGGAAATAACTCTGTTCCTGCAACTCTTGTAAGCCCTCATTTGTTTGGTTGTTGGTTTTGGTTTGGTTTAGTTTTTTTTTCTGTAAGGGCCTGGGCATTGCAAGCACCAATGTTGCAAGGTAGGAAAAGTAATAAACAACTAGTGTTCTCTGTTCAGATGTCACAATTTCAAAGTCACTTCTGGAGGGAGCAGAGAAGAGAAATTACCATCTCCAGAGCCTCTTCCCACTCCTGGGAGATGCTGGAGGTAGCAAATCCTTTTCCAGCATTCCCTTTGTGCTCACTGGCATGTGGATGTGCTCAGCCTAGCCAGAAAAACTGGATTACAATGTGTCAATTGTAAGAGAGGGAGGAAGGTTGTTCATGCAATGTATTTATTTCATGTGGTGAGCAGAAGAGAGATGTGGCAGAGATTTATGGATAGACAAGTGTTGACACTTTCTGCAGATAATGCTATTGTTATAAACGTATGGGAATAAAAGCAAATAAGTTATCTGTTGATGAGCAAGAAAGACTCCTGCTAGAAACACAAAGCTCTTAGTCATGATGTTGGCATCTTGAAATGGAAAGCCTAATAAACGCATACGCTGCTGGTCTCCTGACTCTCTTCTTGTTCGATGCCAGATAAAACATCTGCATTTTCTCAGAGGTAGAGGTTAACGTGTGACAAGTAGAAAACTGTTGAGGCAGTGTCATTTGTGGCGTCTGTAAACAGCAGTGATTTTTAGAACCCTACAAGCTCCACGTCTGTTCGGGGACATTGACATTTGATAAGTTGAGAACCCTGGGCAGAGTGAGTCATTCTTTCTTCTGTGCTAGAGGCACTTTAGAATGGATGGCAGAGAGGTTAAGCCATTATTAACACACTCCAGCAGCAAGCACAGCTATAATGCAGGGAGTTCGGTGTTCGATGTTAAATACAGCTGAACTCTCTGAACGGAGTCATTACTCAACATCTTATACAGCGTTCCACTTGGAGAAATTGGCAGTGGATCCAATTCTTGGATACAATCCTACGTTAGCAAAAATGCAGAACACACACACATCCTGAAAGCAGCATACATAAAACATATAGAGAATATCTCTATTTGCAGCTCTATAGGACTTTTCCAGGTAGCCCCAAAGGTCACTTAGTGATCCTCAGGATGGCACTCTAAATGGTATCATGCCCTTTCTTCCTGCTTCTATATGACTTCTATTGCTTTTAGCTCTTTGCACTGCATGGTTTCACTTAGATCTTTTCTGGGAGGAGCGGGCACACGTGCCAGTATGTGATGGGAGGCTCCCATTCTTTCACTTATCTGACTTCATAAAGAAATGTAATGGCTTTGTACAACTGACTGAACAGAAAGCAGTATGACAACTTTAGTGTCACTCATTACAACACAACAAAGTTCTCTGCAGACAGAGCACTGAAGTAGGAAATAACAAGTGGGGGTAATATAAGAGAAAATAATGGATAAGGGGAAGCATAGCTAGGAACTAACAACAAAAAATGCATTGAAGAATGTGTACCAAGGTATCTGGAAGTTGTACCAAGGTGCCCAGAAAACACAGAAACCTATCACATAATGAAGTTCTGAGCAGCATCAGCATATGATGGTAACCTTCCCTGGAAATCAGTCATGTATAAATGTCATGTTGTGCAGGGGTGGCAAGCTACTGTCCACAATTCCAGCTGCACTGAGGCTGCATTGATGAGAGAACAGAGAATTGCTGCATCTACTGGGAGAGGAAGGAGGCACAAAGAGGTCCCTAAGTTATGAATTCCCATCTTTCTAAAAATAAACTTTCTAACCCTGAGCCTATTCCTGTGACATCTTAAGCAACCTCACCTCAGAAATGCTGAATAATTGGGCATTGATTCTGACAGCTATTCTGCAGGTAACGTGTGTGTGCATGCTAGTGTGCATGCTTGTGTGCACAAGTCTTTGTCCCTCATGAGCCAGAACTTGGCACATACTGGCCTGTAACATACTCTTGTAATACCCTCTTGGCTGCATCCCAAAAGGAAGGATGGAGTGACACTCAAACCATAATGGGATTGCGCAGTAGGGGAGAATGACCTGCCTTCTACCAAGCAGGGTAAGCAGTGCCCTCTTGGCATGTGTGAAGGTGTGTACTGACACACAATCCCAGAGCCCCATCAGTCTGTCTCTCTGTACAACATCATCATGAACCGGCTGGAATGACATAAGCCTTTCCCTGAATGACAGAATGCTTCAGACAACCAAGGGATGCGCTTGGAAATCCTTTACTGGTATGTACCTCTTAGTTTGCTTTGTTCCCTGCAGTGTGCCTTTCAGAGTGAAGAGACATCAGTGACTTAAAGCTACAAATCTGCTTAGAGGAGGGGAAGGAGGTTAGTGGAGACAGGAGGGCTTCTGAATGAGCAGTGTAAATTGCAAATTGTTCTCTCCAATCAGACACTTTCCTTCAGAAGCCTCAAACAAAAAAAATCCTAGTTTAACATAAAACCATGCTTGGCATCTGGGACTTGGTGGTGCAGAACTGACAAGGCCACTTTTATTTAGCTGGAGAGGAAATGTGAGAGGTAGTGCCATGTGCAAATTAAACCCTTTGATCCTGACATCAATCTCTTAATTAGGAAGCTGTCAGGAAGAGGCTGTTTTGTTAACTCATGTCTATCCAGACAGACCCATTGCTCTGAACAACAGCAGGATTAAAGTCACCAGGGATTATCAAATTTTCATTAGTTGCCTTTCTCAGTGCATTATCCATCAGCACAGACCACAGTACAAATTACCCCTAATTACAGCTACAAATGGGTCTGTGCCCTGCACAGTCCCTCACCAAACCCTGTCTTCAGTGCTAAACTGCTTTGCTGACTTCTACAAGCTCCTGTTGTTCCCTGTTCACACAGCTCAGTGACTTCCCAAACCTAGGCTACCCCTGTTCCTTGACAGGCACTTTTGTAAAGAAGCCCTTAGCAAGCAGCCTGCTCATGTCTCATTATGTACCTGTGCTTTACAAAGCATCTATGCTGCTCCTGCTTGGAATATCAAGTCTCTGCTCCTTCAGCTTATGTCTTCTGGCTCTTGAGTATGTCTAGACTTAACTGTGGAAATCCATCTCGCTTCAAATACGTTATTTCAGCCATACAATGAGTTGTGCTTTTCTTTCAGACTACTTTGACTTCCGTATGTTTCCATCTCATATAATTCATGTATGTACTAGAACAGGAATACTGTACTTCTCTCTGAAATAGAACCCCCACCACACCTTGGTCATAAATGCTAAAATGTCTGTATTTTCAAAATGAGATTTTCTGCCCCAAAACACTCCCCATTTGAAACTTCAGCATGTCTGTTTCACCTGCTGAAGAAACATGAATAGCCCTTTTTTCCCTGCAGTCTCATTACAAAACAAGCTCTGGGTTTAGGTATCTGCTTTGATAATATAAAAGTGTGCACTTTGATTTATTTGCCAATATTTGACCTTCATCTAATAAGATCAGTGCATGAAATTTTGTTAATCCCACACAATATATAGACTTCTAAAAACTCTTGTGTCAGAAATAAGTTTGCTAAGGAATTATTTTGAGGCAAAATCCTTGAGTAAGAATGATTTGCATAGGCAGAAACATTGAGAAAGCTGTCTTCTCTGCCTTGTGAGTTTTTGCCTCCCTCTGAAAGTCTCCAAGCCCTGAAGGGCCTATGCTATATTTCTGCATCCGTATCTTCATTTCTGCTGTAAAACTTAACAAAACCCTAGGTGAGGAGGCTAATATTAAAACACATCTATGTAATGTAGATAAACACACGTTGCCCCCAGCTATTAGTTGCCATGACTTACCTCTGATTCGGATATGGAACTGCAGCAGTAGGCCCAGGAATGTGTCTCCTACATGGATGCTTTTTGTTGTCTTTCTCATCATACAGCTACAGCAGCTACACTGAACCTAGTAAACAAGAAAACAAGAGTTAAGCTACGAAGCAGACTAGCACATGTTCACAACTGTTGCACATTTTCATTTACATGTTGACTAAAGGGCGTACAGAGTAGTGCAGAGTGAGGCAAGGCACCTCTTGTGTGCAGTGCCCTGGAGGAAGGTTATACTGTGACTTAAGGTAGATGGAAAAAATCCACTCGTTGTAGTTTGGGCTCACTGTTAGGAGTGCCTGACTCCTGGGTCCTTGCTCTGGCCAGAGAAACCCTGTATCTGCCTCTACAGATATCCTACACTTCTGTTTCTTTCCTATACATCACATCCAGTGCTGGAATTTAGTAGGATATGTGAGGACATAGGACTACTAAGAGTACATGTGGAGCAACCAGAAAGAGGGAAGCTTTTTGTCATCCCATCCTAAGTCGGAAAGAGAGAAGTGGGCAGATAGAGTGTTAACATGCACCTAGATGCTGGAAGGGAGGGATTGAGTGTTTGTTGGGGGGTAAATTAACAACAACAAATCCAGGAAGTTTATATGTGTGTGTATATATCAATTTAAGTGTCAGGAGTTCATTTTGTTTGAGCTCTGCGTACTGTGAAACACAGAACACCCTGTACATAGGCTGATGGGCATTTTCTTGCAGAAAGAGCTGTGCAGAGCCAAAGGGAGAGATGAGAGATGAGGGCCTGATTTTCCTCTTACCTAGCAGGGTGGCTCTGAGAGAACCTCGGGGAAGTCAATGGTGTTGGAGCAGTGTAAACCAGATGCTAGAGGGTTTTCTTCTGGAAGTGCTTCTGAAAGAATTCAGGCACAGTGGAGAGAGAGTATTAAGTGTTCAATGACAACATGCAAATAATGAACATATTTATAGAAAGCAGAACTGAGGGACAAT
>JAVHNF010034418.1:8754-19617 GCA_034783455.1 Micropsitta finschii | reverse complement strand
GACAGTTACAGTATGGTAGGCAGCTCACCCATCACTTTAATAGTCTCCTGAGGACTGTGTTATACAGTGAGACATGAACTGTAATTTATATTAGTACTTTTTTATGTTTAGGAAGAGGAGAATAAATTAACACTGAGGTATAAATTGCAGAAATGTCTCAGTCCTAAAAAAACCCATGTTTTGAGCACACATTTCCCGCAGGATACCTTTTCTGATTTGATTAGAATATGGATGTGTTCAAATGGAAAAGAAACTCTCATAAAAGGTTCTATAATCAAAAGGAAATAATCACTATCTTTTAAGTTGGACAGCCCTATTCGTTTTGAATCAGACTGCCTTGCTTAGAGAAAGAAAAAGCTTGCACCCTGCATGCATTGTGGTGCAGATGGAGCTTGAGAAGTTGTGTTGCTGCTCTGTGCTGAAGAGGACCATACTTTATTGCCCTTTCCGTCAGGTTGTGTGGAGATATTCAAGAAATTGAAAAAAATCTTTAAATGCATAACTCTAAATCCTTTAGGAGTTGAACATATTAAGATGACAAGAAGAGTATGTCATTAAACCATAACTACCCTTTTTGGATTACCTGGTATTTGTAGATTTATTGGCAAGATGGCTTAAATTAGGGATATATTTTTAGCCTGCAGCATTACATAATAAAATAGCAGCAGAATTCTTTGCAGTAAAAAAAGGGATGGGGGGGGAAGTTTATTAAAACCAACACAAACTTCTTGGATTTTGGGCTTTTGCCTGCACAAAGAGGCACTCCATGGTTACACAATCAGTAAAGTCTGCAAGGAAAGCATTTCCATTACCCCGTGTTGCTCAGGAGTCATCGCCCTGCCTTTCGCTGCAGACCTGCTGTTTAGTCTGAAACCGAAAATTAAACCCAGAACTTCAGCTCTCAAAGTTAAATGCTGTGCTTTACTTGCCAGCACACAGCCTCACCAGTGTCTGTGTGGTAAGGTCTATGATTAAACTCTTCAGAAGTTTTTAAAAGTGTTTTACAAGTCTGTTAAGCTTTACTGGTTTTGTTTTGTTGGTTTTTTTTTGGGGGGGGGGGTTGGGGTATTTATTTATATTTTTTTTAAGAACAAAGCTAAAACCCATTTATCTGAATTATACCACAAAGTTTCACATGAACTCTGCTGAACCAGGCTGGAGAGCCCAGCTCGCTGTCTTTCACAAGTATGTTTCTTATTTGGGGGGTGGGGGGGGCTTTTCAAGGCATGACCCATGGAAGGTAGAGCCTCGAACGTTAAACTCCCTCCTTCGGAAACAAAATAAAAGAGAGGAAGAGGAAGGCCGGGGTAGACTGCGGAAGAGTGACGGCAGCGGCGGAGCCCCCATGCCCCTGCCCACCCCGAGGGCTGCGCTGGCATGGCGTGGGACGCTCAGCCCCGGGGCTGGCATTCATCAATATGGTGCACTTCCACTGTGAAAGGCTCTTTTATCTTCCCTTCCCGCAGCCCCTTTCGAGTGGGTATGCGGGGCTGGCGGCTGCTGCTTGGCCTTCCCGCATGGCTGGGCCCTAATGAGGTGTGTGTGGCTCTTGGCTGCAGGTTTTCAGTCTCTTTCTTAATACTTCAAAGCTGCTGCTCCAAGGTTCAGACAAGTTTGATCACTTGGCAAAATCTCTGAGCTGGGATTCAAAAGGGAAGACGCCTTATTTTATTATTTATCACTACAGATAGAGAGGTGCTCCCAAACCGCAGAGTTGCCAGTGTGTCTGTGGACAGAGCTGTAATGCTTTTTTAAGCGATAAAGGATTGGAGGTGAATAACTTCTGGCAGTTGCTTCCTGTCTGTAACAAGTAGTCATTTTTAGGGGGAAAAAAGGAATAGAAATCTAACAGGACTTACTTCATTCTCCTTTTTATGTTCTAAAATGGGGGGGAACTGGCAGAAGGTAAACAGTGGGGGTTTGACCTCCATTTCAAAGTCTGCATTAGTGTTCCTTTCCCTGCTCCATTCTTGGGAGACCTTCACCATGCTCCTCCTTCTGCTGCTCAACATAAAATACGCACACAAACTGGCACTGTTTTAAGTAGCACGGGGGCTCAGGAGGAAAGCAGACTCCCTCAGGCTTACCTGTGTGGGCTCCAGGATCCTTTTGGGCTTTGCTGCCTCCACTGCCACAAGAAGGCAGAGCTAATGCAGTGACCCACAGCGCTTCAGTGAACTGCACAAGCATAAGGATTTTCGAAGATTGACATCCACTCTCGTTTTTTGCTCTTTCACCTAATTACGGTCATACGTATTAGTGATTAGAGATTATTATTACAGCCTCTGCTTGCCTTATGCTCCAGCCTGGATTTTGGCTCTGAAGTGTGGTGTGCAAGCAGTTTACCACTCCTCCAGTTTACAGCTCCACAAGAGGTTTGTAAGAGCAGCTTCTCAAAGCTGGGGTTAGTCCAGCTCAGTTGTGTGTTTCTAATAGCACTGCTGCCTTCTTTTCCTTAATATTTTATTTCCTTCCCACCAGAACTGTTTACATCTTGTAGGGTTGAAGCTCTCCAAGACAAAATACAGCTCTGTCGGTGTTAGCACAGCACCCGTGATTGCTTCGAGCACCATTTTCACTTCAGGTCCGTGCTTTGCAGACTTTAAATGGTGCTTCCTGCAAAATTCTTCCTACTAGTGCACAGATTTTGCTGGAGATTTTTAGTCTCCTTTTAATCACATGGGGAACAGATTTTTTTTCAAAGTGTTTTGACCTGCTTGGGTCAAAAAGGCACTTGCTGTACTCAGATGCCAAAATGTGTTTAAGAAATCTGGCCTGATGTAATTTAGACAGCTGAGTCTTAATTTCAAAAGGCTTCAGCAGCACAGGCTTCAGCCTCATTGCTGAGTTAACTGCAGGGCTGCTCTAAAATACGTGGCAAAGTTGGGCACCTGGAGTTGAGGTTCATTCATGCCCATCTGTAACAGACATTGAAAAGCAGAGCCCAAGGCAGGTACTTTTAAAGGTATCTAAACGTCATCCAGTCTAATTCCTGTTTCTGGAAGTTCTCAGTGTGAGCCCTCTTGGCTTTAAAAGTCCTGTGTCAGATAAGCCTTTTCTCTCAGAGTAACCTGGGAGACTTGTTATCACTCTATTACATCAAATAGTTCTAGTGGGAGATAAGCTAGGAGATAGAGAAATGGTTTTGAATCCCCCTTAATCTAACAGGAAAGAGAGATCTAAATCTGGATTTAAAGAGGAACATCATGTCTTGTCCTGTCCTGTCGGGATCCTCCTGAGCACTGTCCTAGTCCCTTCCAGTTATCTGAACCTATTACTCGAGGACTGTAATTTATCAAAGCCTTGCGAGACACTTCCTCCAGCAGAAGGGGCTCTGTAGGAGTGGTTCCTGGGTCTCCTGCCTTGCCCTCTGTTGTTGGCCTTTGTCATGCTCACCAACAGCTGAGTCCCAGCAACTTCACTCTGACTGCCCCAGCTAATTCACTTCCTCCAACAGCTGGGGATGTGGATCATCCAGTAATCCCTATGAGCAGCCTTTTTGCTAGTCAAGCATTATTGTTCCTGCAGCAAAAGGAGAGGACACTCTTAACTTGCCTATTAAACATGCATGCTCAGAAGCCATATGCTGGTCACCTGCAGGACAGCATCAGTGCTTTACTTTATTCGCTGTGCCCCTTTTCCATCCCTCACAAAATATTTGATTATTTATATAAAACTGGAGTGACTTCAACAGAATAAAGATGCATCCTCCACACACAACAGCTGGGTGGGTGTAAGTTGCTTTGTAGAAGGTAGAAAACACTGATTGAAGTATCAGGTTCAAATCAGAGATCATGAGGATTTCAAAACAAGTTTGCCTGTGAGTTTCCAAACCAGTGCTATTGTATACATGAACATTCAAATTCTTCTCCTTGCTGTCTATTGTTCATTGCCTTCTTGAGCATGGAAACTTTGAAGACATCTGCAAGTCAAAATGATCTTTAAGGCACTTGCCAACCCTTAGCCTTCCAACAACTTGCCTCCTAACAGCAGCAGGCAGCTCTGCATATGCCCAACGTCATGCACTTGGGCACTGGGAATGTTAAGCAGGAGCTCAGCAAGGCTCCTTGCTGGTGTCCACATACTGGACTCACTCTATAGCCAAGTCTGTAGTCTTTAGAAGGCTAACATCCTTACATGACAATTGTCAATGACCACTACATGGTCATTGGAAGCTAAGTCCATAGGAATTTACACATTTATAGTAAAACGTTGGTTTCCACTCCTTAAATCTCAACATTCCCATCAGTTGCCATCTCTCTTTGTCCCTCTGTTTGATGTCATGTAAGTACTGAGTACTTAAGTACTTCCTCGAGGAGACCTGCCTGGTCACTGCCCCAGGGCTGTCCCATGTCTTAGTCAAGGACTGCAGGAGAACTGCTCTGTAGGCAGTTTTTAACTGTGCTTTTAGTCACCAAGCTAGAGAAGTTGTGCTCCTTCTTGCAGTGACAGAAATTTCTTGCTTGTGGGCTGGTTTACGCATATGTATTGGGATGCAGAGTTTCTGTATTGAAATAATTTCCTTAGGTGCCCTTCTTAAAAACGTGCTTTAATCCAGAAGTAAGAAGAGTTGTGTGGCCATTCTGTATATGGCCATGGTGATCTCTTCTGCCTCAATAAATCTGTTTATTGTGATGTGTGAAGTAAATACCTGCCTCAATTTGGGCTCTAAACCCAGTTTGTGGAGTTAAACTTTGCCTTGCTGCTTAGTGACAGCTGTCACTGAGCTTGTCAGTGTGCTTTGCAGAATGAAGTAGCTCGAAGCAGCAGATCCCACCCTAAGCTTCACACAGAGTGAACCTACTGAGTGTCTGTTAGTGCTGTAAGAATTTCTAAAGCAGTTTGGTGTGTTGGCACTGTGTGTCAGCTGGGTGCAGCCCGGCTCCCTGCATCTGCAATAGGAGCCACTTCCTTCAGGGACTCCTCTGATAATATTAGCTTGCATGCCAGGGGATTTCAGACAAGTTAACAACAGACAATGGTCCACAGTTTGCAAGTTGCTCTTGTCAGCAGTTCTTTTTGACATATCTATTCAAGCATACCCTCTTGGGCTTAGAAAGCAGCCAGCAGAATCTGTGCCAGTAGCCAATACTTTGCTATAAAATAAAAGCTCTGACAAACGCAGAGGCTCCATGTGTAGTATTACTGTGATCCTGCAGTTCATCTCAAAAAATTGGTTCTAGTTTTTTTAAATCCGCAGTTCAGAAATCCATGAGCAGAAGGTGAAAAAAATGAATCGCCAGCTGAACTGTCAGTGCGCTTTGTGAGGCGAAGACGATTAACCTTGAAATAGCCATAAAGGAGCCTTGCCCCAGGGTATCAGAACAGAACAAACATTTTTACAAAAATGCCGAACAGTTGCCCTCTGCAGGTGGGGGAATGCTCTTCTCTGAGCGTTAGGAATGAGATGCACATGGTAGTGGTTATCACTTCGCGTGTTCCTGCATCATACTCTGGTTTGTTTCCCACAGTGGGGAATCTTGAAGAGCACGGATCATTGTCACTCTGGAGAGGGTTAGTGGGGTCACACATTTCAACACTGCTGGTCTGTCCCCTTTTAGGTGTCCCAGGGGATCAGAGACATCCGCACAAGGCAGGCAGGCATGACACAGAAGACCAGAACCCTTCTGGCCTGGCTGCTAGATACCAGATGAAATACCCAGGGCATCTAAAGCAGCCGTGGGCTCCTATCTTCAGGCAACCAGGTCCCACCAAGGATGGCATGTTACGAAATCGTGTGCTGGGCAAGTTGAAATAGACATGCTGGCTGCAGATAGCACTTCTGACTGAAGCCTGCTGTCCTGCCTGCTGCTCCTTTTTGTTACCTTCACCACTGTTAAATCAGGGCCAACAACTGTGATGCTAGCCCCCCTGCAGAGTAGCCCTTCAGAGGGCCAATACCTGCTTTGAGCCATTGTGAAGCATTTGTCCTTTATCTTCTTCTGGGCCCAACATCAGTCAAGCATGAGGGTCCCAGTCCAGTGTCCACATCTGCCAGACGCATGCCAGCAATATCCCTCAAGAAAAGACCTGTTAGACATTTGTGCACATAGGAGCTTTGGAGAAAGGCTTCTTGGTGCTCTTTTTGTGGGAGAGACAGCAACTCCCCATCACTCTCTCCTTGGTAGGGCTGTTACAGCAATTAAGGGAGGAAACAGCTCAGAGTGTTTGTCTTACAGCTTGCAGCTTGTCTTGCAGTATCACTCTGTGATAAGCATGCATGGAGCCAAGTAAAGCTGCTTCTGAAGCACATTCTCATGCCAGTCAGTCCCTGAGGATACACTTATGTGGGGTACACAGATGCACAGGGAACTACCTGGGATATTGTCTTAGCAGCAGGGAGTAAAGCCTGAGTTGTGCATGGAAGTATTTACCTTGCCCTTCAGGTGTTTGTCCTATTTACCTGAGCTCTGCTTGGCTGTGGCTTCCCTGTTAGCCAGATTTGACCTGGTCTGAAGCTTTCTCAGGTTTCTCTTTGCAGTCAATAGCCCAGCTGCTCCCCAGCTTGTTGGAGCAGAAAACAAATAACCAGGGGAGTAGCAGTTCAAGGCAAAACTGGGTCAATGAACATTCATGCTCAATTAACACATGTCACCATTCTGTCTCCACAACTACAGTGAATGCACCTAAAAAGTGAGAACAACCTGAATTAAGGCTGCCATGCAACGTGAAACCTTTGCTTCTTGGCTGAGCATTTCCTGTGGCGGTGGTGGTGCTGAATTTATGCTCTGCGTGGCTATCATGCTGTGACTAAATGACTTGGATTTCTGATATCTGCTCTAATGGCCGTGCTTTCCTTCTTGAGTTTTGCCCTTCTCTTCAACTTGATCAAAAGCACTTTTGCACTTACAGAGTGTTTTGCTTTTGGCACAGGTACTGATCCTATGATATATGGTTAGGCCATAGACCTTGGTGGGTCTGTGAGGAGTTGCAAGTGCCTGGAGGGTGCTAACTGGTGGTAAAGCATCCTTCCCCTGAGGTGCCCAGTCCCCTGACATGCCAAGCAATGCACTTCAGTGTATCTCTGGCTGAAATGACTCAGCACAGAGCTGGCTTGCAATAGAGGGGTGCACAGTTCAAAACGCCTGCCCCCCTCCATCTTTTGGGGAGACGTGTGCTTGTGAGTGCTGTAGAGGCATAGAGTGGGTTAAGGATCACAGCTGCACAATCTTCTGATATTTGCAACCAGTTTTTCACAAATGCAAAAATTCCCTCTCTGTTCTGGTCTTACACATTTGCATTTTCTCTTTCAGAACCTCTGCTTGCTTCTTCCTTTGGGTCCCTTCATGCTTATATGTCTGATTTGTATTATCCCTTTGTTTGAATTGTAAGCCCTTCAGAGCAGCAATCATGTCTCCATCTGTGCCTTGACAAGGGACTTACATGATAGGTTGGCTTAAAACCACCCGTCTGTAACTAAGCTATCCTAGGCCTTTGCAAGGAATGAACTTAATGAAGGAAAGTTTTCTTTTTGCTGCACAACAATCTGATCCCTTTGCCAGCTTTTCTGCATTAAAAAAGTCTTTCCCAGGGCTGATGTGAATTCAAAGTCTGCTGGTATCAAATATTTTTAATAATTAATTCATTAATCAATAATTATTAAATAAGTAATTTAATAAGTATTTAATAAGTATTACATGTATTTGGGGGAGGTTAGCTTGATTTTTTATTTCTTATCCTTCCAGGTACTACAGGTACACACATTCGCATGTACATATGCAGATGAGAGAAACTCATCCCTCATTACATGAACACATATATATATACACATGAAGGAAGGGCTTCTCATTAATTTTCATGGTCAGTGGAGCAGGGACTATAAGTAAAAGAAATATTGTGAGGTTGACAGTAAAAATCACTAGAGTAGGCAACTCTTTAACTAAAATAGCTCTCTGTGGCCACCCTGGCTGGGCTCTGAAGTAAGTCCTTCCAGATAATTTGCCTTTCCCCTGTCCTTCTTTATGCTGTGATCGGAAGTCTGCCTTCATGGAAAATGAGTCCATCAGGTTTCAGTAGTCTCCTGACAAGCCAAGCATAAAACAGGGAGCTGCTGCTCCACGCTCACGTGTACACTTGCCATCTTGGGAAGCAATGAGGAGAGGCTCAGGGCTGACTGAGTTGCTGTGAGGAATTAAGCATGTGGTCATCATCAAATACCAAACCATGTCTACCTGTATTATGTTAAGAGCACAGAACCCACAGTTGTAATTTTTAACTGAAATACTTAGCTTGGAGGCAAAGCCAGTGTTTGCCGTGATCATCCTGGGTTCTGAATTACCAAGGCTCAAATCAACATTGCGCTCTTTCTCCACAGGCAACCCAAATTAGCCCTTCATTAGATGCCTGTACATACCATTTTTCTTCTTGACTTACATGTTGTAACAGTCACAGTCCCCGTTCTGGGAGGAAGATAAGCAGGGAAAATCCTTTACGCGTTAATGGGATTCGATGGAGTGTGAGCTCAGGTCCCCCAGTGCCGCCAGGGACGGAGTAAAATTTGCTTGTTCATTTTGTGAGCTGGCGATCATTTCCATAGCAGCACTGTGATTGTAACACTGCCACAAGTGGCCGTGAGTTGTGAGGAAGAAATTGCTCATCTGCATGATAGATCAGTGCCTTCTGGAATCTAAATATTAATTGAAAATTCAGGGTCAGAGGGCAGCTGACACTTGACTTTGCTGTCTTTCCTCTATCCACGGCTTTGATCATGCTACATCTTTCTTTGTGCCTGATGCTTGAGAGGGTACCCCAGCGTCATGGACTGTTTCCTAGTCAAGAGGTATAAACCTCCTGGCTTAAATATCTGAGGCCCAAGCTTTCGCAGGGGGCAGGGGCTTGAAGGGGGAGGGAGGACCGTTCGCTTCATGCTTTTCGCATTTCCCACATAACCCAAAGCAGACTAAACAAAACCAGTGTGAAATCTCATGGCTTGATGCCGCTATGGTTATATTTTTTAAGCTGTCATCCATTCATTTATACTTATGTTTATTTCCTGGATTTACAGCTTTTTTCAGTCTTTTCTTGTGGGGAGGTGGCAGGGGGGGAGGTTAAAACCTTTTGAAAGGGGATTGCAGTGAGCAATGGCCTATGATTAAAGCCCAGTGTTTTTCCTTGATGCTGCTCCTCCACAGTAGTGTCACACATGGTAGCATTTAGGAGCCCTTCACAGCTGAGGTGTTTCAAACACTAATGAATGGAAGTTTGGTCATATAACGCAGGCAAGCTTTAAGGCATGCTTTGCTTAATGGTGTACTGTAGTGGCCTGGGAAAGGAAGAGAGTTATAAATTGTGTCAGTTAGCCACCCAGACAAAATGAAGCCATGTGGAAAATCAAATCTATTAAAGTATGAAGACTGTTATAAGCTGTTTTAAGCTGGTCATTCTTCAAAGGTCTCAGTTGGCTGAGGGGGTAAATTCCTCTTCTTCCTAGATCTTTTTCACGTGCTGTCTTAGGTGATGATAAAAAACAACTTTTCACTGACAGCCCCTTTCATTAGAAATGTTTATTGCCCCCAGTTTACCGCCCGTGTCCTGAAAGGTACTGCACATTTGTTAAATAAGCAGTGTAAGAGCGTTGCGTTTGGTCAGGCCTGTTAAAGGCAAACATGAAGGCTGCACTAGGGTGGAGGAGAACAGCCTACAGGGAGGAGAAAGCTTCCCAGAGCCTTAGCTTACCTGCTCAAAATGCTTTCCATTTTCTAGCTGTTGATGTCTTCTGGCCATAAGAGGCCCTTGACAGAGTGTGGCACAGATTACCTTTTCTTGGCACCCCCTGGTGCAGGTAGTAAGCCTGGTAGGGAGAAGTGGGGGGATCAGAGAGTCGGGGACCTACACTTCCTTCGCAAGGTGGCTTCTTGAGATGTCACAGCAGCTGTAAAGGGCATTTTGATAGCTCAGGAGGTAGCTGTCAGCAGCATAAGACACACAGTTGCCACAGCATTTACTTTTCCTGTTTGTGTATTCTAGGAAGAGACTGAAGAAACGTCCTCACAAGAGTCTGCAGAGGAAGACTAGGAGACCGCACCATGCAATTTCTACCTCATCAGCAGTTGGGTCTTTTGAAGGGAGAAGACACTGCCTTGACCACTTATTTTCTATTGCCATGGTCTTTCCACTTTTGCCTGGGGGGGGCGGGGAATTGCATAACCTTAAAAAGGATTTGACTAATCATCTTTTTTGTAATCCCTTCACAGTCCCAGGTTTAGTGAAAAACTGCTGTAACACAAAGGGGACACAGATTAACGATGCAACTTCTAATTACTGTTTTCTTTTCTCTTAACCTACTAATAGTTCATTCGAGCTGCTAAGTAATGGTGAGTGGGTCAAAAATTGCTCCAAATCAGGTTTATGTCATTCACTGCACTGCATATAAACAATTAACTTGTAACATAGTCATTATAATGGGCATTGAAATAGGAAAGGCTGTGTGTCTAACACTAAAGCCTTGCAACTCTTCCAGGAACCCACTCCCTACTTAGTGAACTCCCTGTTTTAGAACACCAAAGATAGGGAATAGAAACTACTCTTTTTCTCTTGTAACCTTCTTGTAGACTTGTACTTGATTTTTTTTTTTATCTTTTTTTTTTTTTTTTAAGACTTACTGTTATTTCAGGAAAAAAAATTGAAAGCTGATCTTTCACTTCATTCAGCTGGTAAGAGGAAGAAAGAAACCAACACAAAAAAGGTACTTTCATTTTGCAAAAGGGAAGAAAGACAAAGATACGTTGTATAGTAATAGATACAAACATATCAGCAGAAGTAGTAGTAAACAAAGTGAACAGCCCTCATCTTCTGGACGATAGGAAGCCAGGGCTGGCTTTCTGTAGACCCAGGCATTTCCTATGGACACAAAAATGACTGACA
>JAVHNF010034416.1:0-11262 GCA_034783455.1 Micropsitta finschii | reverse complement strand
TACTGACAATGCCTCCTGTAGACGATGAAACCATTGAGAGTGAGACACAGATGTTATGTTTATGGCAGAGATATTTTCCCTGAATTTCCAGGGATACCCACAGGCTCAGCTGGATGGCACAAACTACTGCTCCTCCCTGCACTGCCATCCACACACATCAATAGCTGCTGTCTGGGTGTTACACCAACAGATTTAAGGAGATGACTGGCTAACAAAAACAAGATGAAGAGTTACATTCCCAAGGGGATTTGGCTATCTGCAGCGGAATTTGGGTGAAATGAATCAGTTTAAAATCCAGCACAATGCTGAAAATAGCTACAAGACCATTCAGGGATTCTTTCCTATAAACTGTAAAAAGCATCACAGAACAGATGTGGAGTTTGAGTCTAGTTCCCTAAAGTGACTATGGTTTCAGTTCACCTATTATGAAAGTGAATGGTTCATTATAAAGCATTTGCACCTGCCATCTCCAACCAAGGACTGAGTTTTCATTATGTTATAGACTGCTAGATAAGCTTGCACCAAATCACATGAGACTTTACCTCTGTTTAGTAACGTGCAAGGGGCATACTGTTGACTTGTCTCCTTGGGCTAACATGGAATGAAAAAGACTGCTCCTACGCTCAAGTTCATACAGCCTAATTTAAAATAGGTCTAGGCATACTTCTGTAACAGATCTATTACAAAGCACGAAGTTCATTAATTTTTAAGTACTAGGAAAAAATTACAGTTTTTGTGCAATTTGTTACATCTCCTTAAATCTTTAAAAAAAAAAAAAATTCTGTAATGTTAGATTTAAGAGATAATAACAAAATTAGAAAGAAGGCATGCCATACAGATGCCCTCAGTTCCCCACGGCAGGCATGATTCTCACTTGGCTAGAGGAGCTGTGTTCTTTTTCATTTATTGGAAAAGAGTTGCACTGTCATTTTGCTTCTCTTGCAGCTTGCACAAAGCATCATCTTGAGTATCTGCTTTGGCCTATACATTAGAGATGTGCATATCTCAATTACGTGTTTGCTCCAGAGACTTCTCCAAAGGGAATGTAAAGGCTGGCTGAACATTACCCCTCCAAGGACCACGTAACTCATTCAAGTAATACACATGGGCTTTACAACATGAGACAAATCCATAAGCCATCAGCTATGCAAGAAGCACAGAGTGATGTACTTCATTAGATACATATCCTGCTGGATTATTACCGCTCCAATAAATAATAATTCCTGCATATATTATTCACTTCAAAAAACCCAGATAAAGAGAATTGTCCAAGAAGAATAAAGAGTGACCTTTATTCTTCTCATCTCACTGGTACTGAGGATAGTCCAGTGATCAGCTTCTCATACTCCAGCTCTTTAACTCTGCTCTTCCACCCTCCTGCTGTCAGAAGTAATTACACAGCAATTTTTCCTCTAAAAGGCTCTCCCCAAGACTTCTATCAGGGACCTGCTGCTGAACGAATCCAGCTGGAAACAATCCAGCTACTTTATTCACATCCTTCTCCTAGCACTCCATAGTCCCAGTCCAGCAAGCACTTACACACATGATTTTTTTAAAACATGTAGCAAGTACTCTTGGGTCACATGGGACTACTCAGATACTTACTTGTGTTTTACAGTAAAATGTGGGAGGGGAAAATTATTTTATTCTAAGTTACTCACAATAAGGCAGTTGCTTTCAGTTGAGCAACATGACTGTAACACTGGAATTCAAGCTGTTTCTTCTTTTCTGTACTGTACCCACTAGAATATTTTTACAAGGCATGAATACAAGAAATATACCTTGTGCTTTTAATGTTCTGGGAAATCACAGAATGGTTTGTTTTAAAGGGACATTTTACCATCTCTTTCCACCCCCTCTGCCATGGCCAGGAACACCTTCCACTAAACCAGGTTACTCAAAGCCCCTTCCAACCTGGCCTTGAACACTGCCAGGGATAGGGCAGCCACAGCTTGTCTGGGAGACTTGTCTCAGTGCCTCACCAGCCTCACTGTAAAGAATTTCTTCCCAATTTCTAATCTAAATTTGTGACTTTAAAACCATTCCCCTTTATCTTATCACTACATACCCTTGTAAAATGTTTGCGTCTGTACAGGTGGTGGGTTAAGTAGATATTTCTAAGGCTTCTCCCTTTGCTTCTGAAGACCCCAGAACACCCTATCACTTTTTGGAAGAGCCCTGAGCTCAAATGGTTAGGGAAGCAGAACAGTTCTCTAAATTTAAAAAATTATCACATTGCAAGCATGAAAAAAAACAATTGCTTTAGTTCAAATGCAAAAACATTATGGTCTGAAAGATTTCTTATTACTAAGTTCTGCTTCAGTCGTACCAAAAATATTAATTCAGACTGGATTTTCAGCCAGTGCAAACAAATAGGGGAAAGAAAAACTTAAAGCACAAATAAGGCCAGATTCAATTCTTCATTGCCATGAAATGAAGTACACAGATTCATACAAGCCAAATGCATAACAAGATTATTCAAAACATGTCACATCTGCATAAGTAGGTTTTGTCCATAAGCTTTCTAGGGAGCTTGATAAGCAATATATGACACATAAAACATGCATGATTTTTTAACTTTGGACCAGACTAAGAAAAAGCCCATAGTAAATTCATTAGCATCCTCTTATCCTCACCAGTACATAGTAGACACTTGACTCCACAGGTGGAACAGTAAAACTATCACCAGTGACCTTCCTAAATTCAGACAGAAGAGACTACATTTCATTAGTGTGCCTATTAAGACATTAGAGCCTTGCTTTCTGTAAATTACTGGTTATTACTAAATTAAATGGTACAGAACAGATTGCTTCTGTGTGCAGCGTCGGATTTAACTCCACTGCTCAACATCACTCTCCTGCTTGTGAGGATGGGCTGCAATGAATTGATCACACAATGCTGGAAATAATTAATATGTTGTGGTGTTACTGAGCTAAAATATCAAAGACAGAAGTAAGTGCAAGTACATTTGCTGCTCCAAATGATGATGATCATTGGGATCTGCTCACCATCAGCTCTGCTGCTTCACTTTGACATGTTGAGAAAGCAGCACACAGCTGATGTCGTTTATTATTGCTAATTGTTCTGGTCGTCTTCCTATCAGAGAAGCTTGAACAGCTCTGGAAGAACAAAGCTATGAGGTCAGGGGCATTGCTGCTTGCTGCTCAAGGCACTGTAACTCATGGAAGTTACAAACCAGAAGACCGGCAGACCAGGAAGCCATAATGAACCCTAGTCATGAAGCCATAAAAATTAGAAACAAGCCAGGGGTTTTGAACCTAGAAAGGAAATACCCCTCCATGGATTGAAAAGGCAACCTACAAACTGCCAAGGTGGCTTGGTGAAAGTTGAGAGCTATAAGAGAGCACCAAGTTAGGGGGACAATACTGGTAGACTCCTTATCTGACTCAATACTTTGTTTGGACTCTGGACCTTCCAGTTTCACTTATGGAAATAACCTCAAAACAACACATTAACACAATTTGTCTATGTAATACTCCCAAACACACTGCACAGCTTTTCAGGTTTGTTAACACTCTAAGCATGGCTCATGGCCATGGACCAGGACAAAGCAGAAAACCATCTCATCTTGTTAAGGATTCCCTGGATTTCCCATTCATCAAATTAAAAGAATGAAAAAAAATACCACCAATCTCACCACAGTCCTCATAAGTAAAACCTTTTTCACACAGCAGATTTCAGAGGGAAACCATAGATGTTCGAATATTTTTAATGATAGCATTATTTCCCTCATTGACTTTTCCCTTCAGATACATTTTTTTATCTAGTCTTGGTCCTTTATCATAGAATAAAGATTAATTTTGAATTTCTGCTGATTGTATGATCTTGGACTTCATGAACAAAAAACTCTTTTATGGGATACATTAATATTCACAGTGACAGCCTTGAACTTCCACTTTCAGAAAGGTTTAATAATTTTCTAAAACCTCTTGATTTTGTCACAATGAGCTGTATTCAGGCTACCTTTTCTACTTGTCATAGGCTATGTCATTTACCTTGAGCCTTGTCTGGATGTTAAGCACTAGTGAAGTCCCTTACTCATTTTGTTACTAATTGCAATTTCCTTTCCTATTATTTATAACAGGCAACTTCCGTGCTGAGCAGAAACTTGGAAAAGAAGGGGTATGCAAGTACCTTTCCTTTTCAGGGACTGTCTATGCCATCCCATGCCTTTCATACAAAAATGAACTTCAGAAACAAAAAAGGTGAATTAGGAGCCTGTCATTCCAGGCTTTTCCCATCTTGGGATTACACCCACTCCAGAGATGGCCAGTCACTCCTCTGTAAATGGGGCATCAGTCATGGGGAAGAAAACTCAGCTCTGAGCATAAGTCAAGTAGCTGCCTTTGAAATATGGTTCCTTTGCCAGAACAGAAGCATTTTGCCCCCAGGAACCTGGAGGCAGGTCACCACTCTTCTAGAAAGGGCTCCTCAAAGCAGGAGCCCAAGGTTAAAAAAAATCAGTAAGGAGTATTAGATTAAAATGTCCCATTTAGCAGGTCATAAGTTTTTGAAGGAAGATAGGAATACATATTATTGAGATTGCCCAGTGAATTCGTAAAGATAGTTTTGTTTTTCTTGAGCTGAAATACTCTGTATTGAAATACTTTTGATTAGAAAAAAAAAAATAATTTGGGCTTGCAGGAAAAAACTTGCATATCCCAGCAGTGTCTGATATTTAGTAAACCTAGCTTAAAAATATGCATTTATTTGGCTGGCATGCACCTTTACTGCATCATACAGAATTGGGATGAGGATCTCCTGCCTTGAGATAAAGTTAGTGGTGCATCCAGCCAGGAAAAACAGTATGAGCTGCAGCAAGATGAGAGCACAGATCACCTGGATGTTGTGCATCATCCAGCAGCTCTTCCCCAACTGACCCAACAGGGTCACCTGGAGGATGATACAAAGCTCCACAGACTACACCCAGGTTTTTTCCAAGCCATCTTTTTTTTTTTCTGTGTGTCTATCACATGCAATGAGTAGCAATAAAATTAAGCTCAGCTCCTTTCTAGATGACACACCACACTCTGAAACATCAAGTCTCAGATGATTCCATACTGATAAAATGCTTTGAACACAGACTAAATATTTTGTTCCTTAAAATATTTAACAATCCACTCATTTATTATTCTGTACTGATAAAGAGATTTCAGAGAATCACACAGTAAATTTCTGTAACAAAGATGTTAGCACTGGGCACAGCTAACTTTCAGCAGCGCTGCTCTGGTGGCTTTGATCTCCCTTTTTTTTTTTCATTCCCATTAGCAATACAGGCTCTCTCCCCCCTTCCCCTCCAATTTTTGCCCTGGTTGAGTATTGATGAGGTTAAAAGGATTATTCATTAGCTGCATCCTACCACCTGCTCTTCTGATCCTTGGCTTTCAGGGCTTTGAATACATTGTACATATACCTTGGGCTTAGTTAATACAAACACTGATAATCTTCTACTTCCTCAAGGCTTGTTTCCATCTTATTTGAAGACAGCTGTAATTAATAATCTCCTTTTAAGGTCTAATTTCTTTTTAGTCAAAGTCAACTTTCATCTCATTACTTATCTTCCTTTTATTTCAAAGGAAACTCTAAAATTAGAAAGTGAGCAATGACATCTGTAGAAAATAATGACATCTGTGAAAAATATTTAATTGCCTTTTTTTAGAGTAGTTCTAGTCTGACTTACAAATAACTATAGCTCTATTCTGATATTAATGCTCAGCAGACCCTTCATTCCTCCCCCCACAATGTTTCTGTGCTTGCTAACAAGAAAGCCGCTATATCCTAATATTAAAAGACTTTTTTCCTAACTTTTTGCAATTTTGTTTCACTTGGATTTTTTTTTTCTACCACTTTCTCATATGCTGCTTGTCGCAGATCAATGACAACTGTTTCAGTCTGCAATATCTGTGGTATTGGAGGAGGAACTTTTTGGTTGAATCTATGTTTGGAAGACAGTATCAGGTGGCAATTAACCTTCTATATTTGCAATAAAGCCCCAATAAAATATCATTCCTCACGTCCACATCTAAATGAGATTTAAAAAAAAAAAAAAAAAGTATTTTAGTGCATTTCCACTGTTTAAACAAAGATCTTTCATATGGTAAATCAACTCAACTTATGGCCAAAAGGCATCCCTTCTGGCAACAGAAAACCTTCCCTATTCCTACTTTTTCATCTAGTTAAATTCTCTAGAGATACAGTTGAGATTTGCTAGCTGCTTTTCTCCCTCATGTTCTCTTTAACGTCTCAACATTATCTGGGTCCACCTTGGTGAAATAGGAAAATACCACATTTGCTCTCTTTTTCATATAGTGAAAATAATAAGCTATAGACTACGTGCAGATAAACTACATCATATAAATATTATATATTTGTAAATCATAGAGATAATTCAATAATTCTAACTTAAGGAATAGACTGACTTCAAGAGAGAGACTTACTGTGCAGACTCCCATTGTGTACACTGCCTAAACACCATTTTCCATCCCAGAAATTAATCCTTAGGAGCAAAGGTATGAAATAACAGTGTTAAAAGCAGTAAGAAAACCATCTGATCCATCTACAGAACAAGACAATTTGATAAACTAAAAATATTCTATATTATTAAAGTCTTGGACTAAATTTCACATCTGCCTTTCCCCCGTTCCACCATCTTAGTGAAGCTGTATGATATTTCACCAGGAAGAGAGGCAGCAATCAGTTACACATGTAATTTCTTACATTTCAGTCTTCTGTAAGATTAAATGTGTCATATCAAGAATTGCCACTGACCTGAAGCTGACTGGTTATCTGCTATGAAGGTGGTATTTTAATTACCAAAGTTAATTACCATGTCCATGGAATGCGATTTCCTAACTTCATGCCATTGTAAAATAGGAAATGGAAAGTACAAGCAGTGCAGAATCCACAGAAGGTCTACACAAAGGCTTCTGTATGACTAATTGGTCTGAAATTTAATCAGTTAAATTTCTGTTTCATGTTCCTTTGATAAGATTATCTTAATTACATTTTACAGCATCTAAGTAGTAGGAATAAAGAAAAAAAAAAACCAATCTGCTGAAGGGGAAAACTAATTCGTAAGTCTAAAGGGAGAAAAAAAATAACAGGAGGGGGGAATACAAATCTGTAGATCAGGCTACATAAAGCCCAAATCTCATACTTCCAGCACTTCTTGTTTCCAAATAGTCGTGAATATACTGAACTGTTCAGAAACTTTAACTTAGACATGATCAACTTCCACATATTTTTTTTAGTCTTCATCATCTTTAAAAGACTTCACGTGTAAACTGATTATATATAGCTATGGTAAAATAAGCGCAAGGAGCTCCAGCACTGCCCTTGTGATGAACTAATATTGTTCTCACATTTTACATGGTGGCTGTACAATATCTACCATAAAAAGAAAAAGAATACAAAATTTGAGACACAAAGATTTAAGATGGAGAGATTTTGTCTGTGCTATCAAAAGTCTCACAGGGATGAAATATCTCACTAGTGGAGAACCCAGGGGTACATTCATCCTTACCTTGTCTCAGTCTAAAACATGAGTCATGCTAAGGATGCCTATGCTGCCAAAAGCCAAAGTCAAACCCAGACTAGTCTCAGGAAATTTATTTTTTGATTGTTTTCAAAAAAATTGTTCATATATTCAAAGTGCCACATCAATTCACATACATGCAAAAAACAAGCAGCAAGGACAGGGCAGTGCCAGGAACCAGAGGTGCCTGAAGCTGCCGTGGAGGCTACAGTCAGGGCTTCCGAGGCTACGTGCAAGGTGAAACCAAGACCATCCCTATGAACTGCTGCGCCAGGAATAACTCAATCACGCTGCCCCATGGGGAACAGCAAGAACGCGGATTTATTTTCACCTATCACTGCTAATATCTTTTCTCTCCATCATTTCCCTGCTCAGTACCAAGGTGACAGATTTGGGCTCCTCTGTCTTCATAATGCTCCTCAGAAAAAGGACAAACTCTCCAAGCACTCCTTACCCAATTCTCATGACATGCAGCTCAAAAGCAAGCCTGTGTGCCTCAAGGAGCAGAGTTTTACTTACACTTCGCCCTGGAAAGTCTCTGACCAGGGAAACGGTCCAGGAAGTCCAGGTGAATATCTATTTATGTGAAACAAAAAATCCAAACCTATATTGAGAACAGTTTTGAGCTCTCAGTCTTGAGCAAATTACATTGTGAGCATGTGTGTACAGACCTCACTGGAACAGGATGAGAGCTCTGCCCTGGCAGACCATCACAGTCCTCCTGCAGTAAAAACCCTTGGATGGTATTCTGGGGGGAACCAACAAACATGATGCCATTTCATTATGTCAGTATTATTTTAGAAGAAGTTTGGGATCTTTTCTTCAAACTCAACAGAACAAACTGCAGAGCTGCTACTCAGACATGGACTTAGCCAGGCATCAGTTCATTGTGCTCGTAGAAGACCTCTTCAGATTAGATTCCTCTCTCCTGAAAAACCCAACTGCTCTACAAGCTTCGGGTTTTAAAAACATGTTTTCTTCTCTATTCAGATGTGAACTCTTGTGTTGGAGCCAAATCAAGTTACTTATTGCTATGTAAAAGCGGTTATTTTTAATTTGATAGAAGAGGTTTAGTGTTTCCAAATGTAAGTTTTTGATAAATGTGATTTCTCTGAAATTAAAACAGAGTAAAATTAATGTCTGTACTTATTTTGTTTCAATTATGTTAACATTTCATTTGCATAAAATATTGTTCCATTCCTCTTTAGTGCAACACATAATAAAGCTTTGTATTTTTAATTTATCTAGATGAAAAAATACGAAAGTCCTGAAGCAGTGTGGAGAATCTTAAGTAATTTCAGACAGAAGTCTGATTTTTTTTTCAGTTAACTTACGTTATTTTAAGTATACCTTTTTAGGTAAATAGTCACTTGAAGTCTGTCTATTCAATACTGCTGAAGGTCTCATCCTATTACTGTTTCTCTTCTGCAGTAGAAATAATCTGTTACACTATTAGCTGTAAGATATGTTTCCATTAAAAAAAAAAAAAAAGACAAAAAACAAAACCCCAAAGACACCTTATCGAATATGCTGAACTCAAAGGGCTGTTTTCACATGTATTCATAGGTAATGAGCAAGTTCTCCCTTTCTGAAATTAAATGAAGACCCTGAATTAATTGAGGTTTAATTACACTGCAGATGTGTCTACAAGTGCAAACTAGAAATGACAAGAGATACTTTGCAATCCCAAACCTTTTCTCCTTCAGTCCTAGAAGTTAAGATAAGAGACCTTTAAAATGTGACATTATAGTATTTATTAAACAAATAAATAAATAAATTGAGTCCTGGAGATGTTTAAGCTTCTTCATCCACATGGGATTTCTGGTTCCTGTGATAATTAACTAAGAGATGAACTTAAATGGAAGACACCTTTCTCATTGCTGTCCACATGCAATTTGTGAATAGGATAAAATTGCTACAGCTAAATGCTTCAAATTAGCAATCTCACTGTTTTCTGGCACTGCTCTCAGCTATTTTGATTCTCCAGACACGTAAAAGACAGGAGTTATGCATTAATTATCATCCGATATTCTTAATCAACATCAACTATAAAATTTTTAGTCAAGCTCTTGATCACAAACTTAATCATGCCTAGCGCAAACTGATTCGCCCTGTTAAGTGGGATTCATTAAAAAGGCTCTGCTATCACATCATCAGACACTTTTCGAATATGATACTTTTTTAGTGACAAACAACATTCAGTTGAAGCAATCACTACACAGACAAAGACTGCATTTAATTAAATAGGATGGACATTTGGTTTTGCATGAGCTGAACAGCTGTACAAGAACAAAAAACTAATGATCCAGCTCCATCGTATATGTATTATGAGCTATTTCTGAAGATCCTGGTGATACCTACCGGTCTAGCAAAGAGCAGAAACCTGATGAAGTAGTAATGAGAAAAAAAAAAAAAAAAAAAAGTATATTTTTTGCAGTTGTAAAAGGTAACAAGTCATTCTTAGGGTAAGCAATAATTGGAGAAGTAATTACAGCTTCCTTGTAGTGTTTGTGCACATCTCACTCCAACTAGCATAAACACTAAGCTTCATCTGTAACATGCTCTCTTTTCATTTAGCTGCACAACAGCTCTCAGTAACAGCGAGGGTGGCTGGGATCTCCTGGGGCAGCCCTCCACAGCCTACAAAGCTGTGATAATGTTTTCCGCTACTGGAATAGTCACTGATCCTACTTTACATTGCTGCTGAACACCCTGGATCAAAATATGAGGCTACCCATCACCCAGGATCAGTGGAATGTGCACAGTCTGGAAAAATTTGCTACGAAATAAGTTTTTGTCCCATACCTCTCCCCCTCCCAGGTTTTATGTAGGCACAGGGAAAAGGACAGGAGGAAGCATTACTTTTAATCTCTTAGCATCTGACAGTATGAATTCAGTATTACTAATGTAGGGTCAATCAAAATGCACAGCTAGATAGTCAAAATACACATTGGAAGTAGGAAGAAAATCAGGCATTCTATCAAAAGTGATAGAATAAGTGAGATAAGTGAGTAGATAAGTCTTCTTGATAGTTTGGAAAACCATTTTGATTGCTCTGTAAATTAAGTCTATAAAACAGCACTAGAACAAAGTATCTATTATGACAAATAAATATTTAATAAAACTTTGAATTGGTTTTTTTTTCGACATCTCAGGAAAATACAAAGGAATCTGAAAAAAAAAAAAAAAAAAAAAGAAAAGAAAAGAAAAGAAAAAGAAGCCCCAATATGTTGACAACTAGAATTTTCATTCATCCAACACATGATATGCTCTAAATACAAGTGAATTCTTTGGACAGTTATGAATGACTGATTACTATGTGAGAAACAATCCCTTTAACATTCATTAAAAGATTTATGTCACTCAGAAGTTGTAGAACAAACGGAATTTGCAGTCTTTGAAAATTAAATGCAAGCTTGTACCTGATTTATTGCAGAGGTGTTGTAATCAATAATAGAATTGAAGCTTAAAAGCACAAGGTCTCATCTGACAGTAAAGCATCTTCTTTATCTGCCCTCCTTGCAGCAGCTAGCTTCTGATCTAAAGCATTTTTGGTAGTAAGAACCACTCTCTGCCAAAGAAGTGACATCTTTTTCTACCTTTTCTTGCTTTTTTTGCATCAAGTACCTAGGCAGATTTAATAGTGCTCTTTCACCCTGTGTTGTATGTGCACAGAATCTAATCTCACTTTCCAAGATACAGATCGG
>JAVHNF010034412.1:23576-34334 GCA_034783455.1 Micropsitta finschii | reverse complement strand
ATCATGGCAGAAAGCTGTCGAAGTCTTTTAACTATTCCTCTATTTTGCATCCTTATTATAAGGAGCACAGCTGAAAAGTTGTCTTATTTACCTACAGTATTTTTAGCTAATCACCTTCATGTGTTACACCCTAGACTTCACAGGTTAACATTGAGAACAAATCACAATAGCATTTCTGTATCCCTGAATGAGTAAACATAAGTCTGATAACTCATCTAACTACTGTTAGATGATCTGTGTGACTGCACTGATCAAAAACTTCTGATACAAAAACAAATTAAAAGCTCACTTACAGGAAAGCATCCATGAGAAAATTTAAGCCTGCATTTGTTCAACAAGTATTACATTCCTATCGTTCTACTAGGGTGAAACCAAGTTCAGCCTATCAGCAGTAATATAAACTAATTATAGTATAAGAGCCATTACTAAAGGATAAAGTGGTTGTGAAGAGGGTACCAGACAGTTATAAAAGGAAGTATGTCTGAACTTCATTCAATACATAGTATTAAACTTCATTTCTACTACATATGCAAATAACTGAACATTTTTATGTATTATAAACAATCTTTCTGATACAGAAAACATGCAGTTTAATGACATTACAAGAGCATCCTGTTACATACCTAAGGTGGCCTACAGCTTTGGTACGCACCAGTGAAAGGAGAATATAATCATTTTGTTGACCTTGGAATCTGTCCACAGTTGTTACCTAGAGAATCAAAAACCAAGAAAAAACCTCCATAGGTTAAATCTTGCCATTTCAATTAAAATGTGACACCAAAATTTTAATATCAACTTTGGACTGAGATTGCAATAAGTGGGAAGAAAAAATGGTTTAACCCTGTTTTAGCTGGCTGTTAATGAAAAATCATCAGCCTGTTCCTTTTGGGAAATGCTGGGAACAGCTTTTGTCTGACTGTATACTGTTTATTTTATATTTTTATTCAATACAGATAGCTAACAGTGGAATGCTAATATCAAAAGACTGTGGAAAGCCATCAGTTTTATAATACAGAGTTTAAACCTTCATATTAGCACCAGATTTTTCAACTATACTTTTTGTTTCATCCGATTTGCCATGCATCATATGTCAAAGCATTTCCACTCTGGGCGGATCTTCTTAAAAGTTGTGGGTTTGAGGATTTGTGGGTTTTGAGAACAAAATAAATGACAAAAGAGTTATTCTGCCTCAGGTAGTCTGTAGCTTTTCCAACTTCATGGACTTCGTTTTGTATGAAAAATTACAAACAGGAAGAAACAAGGGCACTACTTTACAAAATTCCATAGAATGTAAGTTAATAAATGTGTAGTTACCAGGGAATACTTGCACAGACATCTGTGAATCTATTAAATTAGCTTGCTGTATAATACGACAATTTAAAACCAAACAAACCAGCACCACTGCAATGATCGATATATTTTCAAAGTCACCTTGTTTGGCCGTCCAATCAGTGGATTATTTCCACACCGCTGATTAATGACATCACGGATCAGATGTTTCTGTCCATTGTATGTTGTCAGGATACTTATCCTGTCTGCAGGATAACCAAGCAGGCACATATACATGAAGAGTGCCACAACGTACTCAGCTTCACCAAGATTCTTAAAGAAAAAAAAAAAGGAGTTACTCAATCTGTAAAGCTGGAAACAGTAATACTTATGACATTATCATGTATTTACAGACAAATCTCAGGGCTAAAATGTCTCTAGATTTGATGTTTCAAAATGGCTTTTATTAAGTGAGCAAAGAAAGAAAAAAAGAACCTCAAATAGGTTTAATAAGTTAATTCTGATTCCTTTTGAGAGAACTGCTGAAAATATCTACATCAATATTATTGTTAGTCATTGATTGACACTTTCTAGTATTTACTCAGAAGCTCCCAGTTATTTCAACAAGTTTAAATTCTAAGTATTTAATAATTGTTAAATAGTAATTGTTCAAAAATTAAATCATATTTAGGGACTACTATTAAACATTTACACATTTTTACCTAAATGTATTTATATACTTATAGCCTTATATACCAAAGGAACTGCCAACTTAACTGTATTACACAGCTCAACCAATAGAGCATTTGGTTTTTTCCTTCTTAAAAGGTTACATGCCAAAATCCCACATTACATAAAACTGTGAAATTATTATTTGTAAAAAGTATTTCAGGATGGCAATCTGCAGATACCTGTATTGAAATACAAGGGTTTAAAAAACACTTAGCACAAACATAACAATTTTAAGTAAGCATGCAAAATCGCTGCAATGACTCACTCTCGAATGAAAGTAAGAACTAGTTGAACTAGAATAACTAAACTCCTTTCAACTATTATTATCAAACCTGATTATTTCTACTGCAGGCCAAACCTATTCGATTTCAAATGACCAGTGGTTATTTCGCATTTTGTATACCACAATTTTTTCTGTGCCATTACTTATAACAAACAATGTCTGTCGCAAAGCATCACTCTACTGACTATTTGAAACAGGACAAAACTTCCGGACTACAGTTATTCACAGCCTGTTTAAATCCGTTTTCGGGCAACAAAAATTATCTTTCATGTTAAAAGTTGTTCTCAATTACTGACATTTATTCCTGCTCTATTTATATTGGGAATCTTATCCCTACTTGGCGTATGTTTTACTAGGCTATTTTTTCCTATTAATTCTTACTATTTGTTCTCTGCGTTACTTGGAAAATGGAGTTGCCAGGCATATCAAACACCTGTGGGTGTAAAACTATTCTACAAATTTTAATCCTCTAAGCCTAGAAAGAAATGCCCAAATTCATAAAGATAAATAATACATGGCTGCAATCTCACCTCATGGAAAACAATGCAATACCCCCAACATACTCTACTAGTCTCTCTCAATCCTCAAGACCACAAAACCACATCAAAGTCCCTCTCCCCTGCAAAAAAACTCCCCAAAACCTGTAAGAAATATTAGAAGAGCCTGCTCATAAAAGTACTGTTGTAATAATAAGGGGTCAGTGTTCTTGCATGAGTGCTCCCAGTCTTCTTTGGCCCAGGAGTGGTCTAAACCAGTGCTCAGATTCTCAGTTATCAGAATCTCATTTTTAAGGCACTAACTCCAGCTGTTCCTGTTCCACAGGACAACTTTTTAACACTCATACATTACAGTGTTAAAACAAATATAGCATAAAAACAAGATAAAAAGAAACTCTTCCCTCCAAACAACCCTGCCCTCAACATGGAAGTGAGATAAAGTGGATTATGACTCACCACTGCTTTCTTCACTAACAGCACACTAGTTTGTATAACAAAAAAGCAGGAGGAAGCCAAGCAAAACATACGTATATATATCTTAAAAAAAATACATAACCATAACTCAATGATTTTCACAGTGGAAAGAAATGACCATAAGTATTACCATCTTAAAGCACACTGTTTGCTTTTTACAATTTTAAGCAAAATTTAAGGTGTTAATTCCATGTTAATTTCAATCTTTGATCCTTCATGTACAAGGGAATTGCTACTACACTATCATGGCAGTACAGCTGAATCACAGCAGTATTTAACTTGCTATAGGCCAAAACAATGTTTTGTAATGAATTATACACCAAATCTCACTCCTCCCAAAACACTGAGAAAACACAGATCTCAAGCAAAGTCATTCACTCTGAGCAAAAAGCAAAACATAATACATCATCATTTTCAACACTGAAAACTCATTAAAAGGAGAAAAAGAATCATGCACACACATGATTCAATTATCTGCGAACATGAATTAAAACATCAATTTACTGTATTTTGATAGTCTGTCTTCATGGCAGATTTAATATGTGATACCTAGATTAAATAAGGTATATATGTAGTATTTCTCTTACCTGATAGAAATAAGGATTGGGTTCAGACTCTCCCACACCATTGAAGTCTTCCACATTTATAAGCTGGAAGTCGTATAAAAACCCAGCATTGGCTGTTCTGAACTCTGGCAGAAGCTGCACGTGGGGCAGGTTGCCCAGGTTCTTGTAACGCCAGTTGTAAAGGTTACATAAACTGTTCAAAACCACACAGAGACAAACCCTTAATTCAACTCATTCGATACAGTTCAAATGCACACCCCCCCTTGCTTTCAACATTAACGTTTCTGCAGGTTTTCAATTAAAAAAATAATTTTACTGGACAGCTATACATATATGAACAAATGCACTTGTACAAGCTACCAAGCAATAGTTTTTTAACTCTGATTATGTCTCACAGCTTTAGATTTTACTTCAGTGCAGCACACTCAGCCTTAAGACTGTTCTACTTGATCAGACTTACACTGAAGGGTAAACATTTTGCAAAGAAATCTAGTAGGAATTTCCATGGGTAACAAAACTTAAGGAATATTAATGCTTCTTCACAAAAAGAAAGGAGTTAAGAGAAAAAGGATTTTCTGCATTATCTTTTGCAAGGTTTCTTACTGCAAAAAGAAATTAATTTTCTTATTTTGTATACTGCCATATATTAACATGGGACATGAAGGGAAGCAACTGGTATCTACCCACTTCTGAATCATCTCTGGTACTTACAGAGACAGTAATATAACCAAAATGCCTCATTCATAAACATACAACAAAATCCAGACCAGGTAAAGTAGCAGTTAGCTCATGGAAAGCTACCTATGATCTGAAAAGACAAAGCATAGGAAGGTACAGAAAAAATCCCAGATGATGAAATGGTTTATGAAGTGACAGAATTCTGCTCTCACATTTCTAAGAAATTTGCAGAGATGTTGCAAAATAGCAGATGGCAAAATAACCTTAATTTATCATCATACTCAGCTATAATTTGCATTTTTTAAATCAGACTGTTCTTCATGACTAGAAAATAATATTCTACCATCCCCAAAAATTCCCACATGAAAAAAAATTAAGTTCTCCTTCATTTTATACAAAAAATGACAACAACAAAAAAATCATTGTTTAAAACTAGAGTAGCAAGATTTTATATGGAGTAATTTTCTCTTTGGTTTTACCTTCTTATTACAACACCACAAAGACACACTTTACACAATAAATAAAACATCTACATTACCACAGTAAAGTGACAAATACATGGATAAAAAAGAAGAAAAGAGTCATCCTACTAGAGAGATGCTGTATCTCTTTAAATATATAAAAAAGGCTTAACACTCTTGTGTGGACAACATGACTGTCTTCAATAAAAGCTGAAGCTCTGCTGAAATAGTACAAGAAAAGAACCCTTTTGCAGAATTTAAGGGAAATATTATATATTCAACTCTAAATAAATAATGTCTTTATTTGGCCTTGAATATATTAAATGTATTAGTTCAGAAAAGGAAGCTTCTGAAAAAGTTACAGCTGTAGCAAAAAAAAAATAAATTTGACTACTAAAATTCCTTTAAATATAATTTTCATTAAAGTACTCATAAAATAGCAGGGTACTATTATATTACCAAATAGGAAAATAAATCTGATTGTATTTCAGCAAAGTAAAATCCACCTTCCTAGACTAAGCTGAAAGAAATAGAACAAATAGAGTTTTGCAAACTCCTGTCCTAACAATAAAACAAAGTTTCCAAAAGAATATGTGTACTTTTTTCTATTTTTATCTTTGTATTTTCTTATAGGCTAGACATGGCATTTTCTGTCTCACCTTGCTCTTGCTCTCCCCTGAGCATCCAAATCAACAGTTGGCACTCCAACACGAACAAATCGTGTAAAAAGAGACTGCTCCATGTTGGAGTATTTTTGAAAAGCCATGTTCTTAATGACTGGTGGCAGCTGATGATGGTCACCAATCATAATCCACCGCTTCAAACGACTGAATCCATCCTGGGGGTTCTAGAATTAAACAATTACAGAATTGTAACTATTACACTGTAACTGAGGTACTCAATTACAACACATTAGCAGTCAAACCGGTTTAGTCTGAGCCCTAAATTTCAACATTTGTTCTTAAGCTACACTGAGCTGCAGTCATTTTAAAGACTATTAGCTTCTTTCTAATCTGCTACCAGAAAAGGGAGAAGTGCTTTACATAAACTCTTGTTTGTTATAAAGCAACAGGTAAGTTTATTTACTAAAACAGTAGAGAAATATCAGTATGTCTTATTGCACTGTTTTAAAAGTCAAAGTTAACATGTTGTCAGAAAACAAAGAGGAAAAAAAGCACAAATACATAGAAGTTATAGTAAAAAAATATGATTTCTACACAGTAGTGTTACTCTACAATAGTCCTTTTAACTTCTTTTTTTTTTTTTTATTCCAAGATAGCAAATATGAACTACCTGCAGCATCTGAAACAGTTTTAGTGCTCACGTATCTGAGGCACAAACTGAACCAGCCTTTCAAGTGTTTCTGTAGTTTATGTGTTTCACCTGTTTAGCTCTGGAATTCCCACATGGCCTCTTCCATGGCCCAAAGGAGCCTCTAATTAAATCCCCACCCTGGCCCTTGGACTGAATGTTCTTCAGTATGTTTAGTATATCTCTTTCCAGTTCCTCATCATCCTTTGTCTACCTAAGTTACATACTGACAGAACTCAGTAATGACTGCTGAGTCCATGAGTTCTCTCATGAGTTTCAGAACTCATGAAAGAACATTGTAACATAGGGACAAAAGGGGAACAGATGTGTAGAACTGGAATTCTGAAATTTCCACCTGCAAGTTTTACAATTCAGACCCTCATTTCTTACACACTTCTGTGATACTTTCCTTTCCCCATAGGAGCACTACTCAAGACAAAGACTAAAGTTCCTTTTCTTGCCATCCTGAAGTGTAAAAAAACCTAAGACCTCTCTGACAAGAGAGTAAGGAATGAAAACTGAATTCTGGACTGTCCAGCTCACCAAGCCAAAAGATGCCTTAGTAAAAGAGTAGATGGAAATTATTTTTAATGGCAAGGTAAAAGATTTTATTTTTTTCCCCTCCCAAAAGGCTACTGCTTTGGAGAAGACCGATTATTCTATATAACTATGCTTCTCTGATCAGCCATTTCAATCTCAAAGAGCTCTGCAAAGAACTCTGTTTTTAAAAATTTCTTACTCTGAATTGTAAGCGCAAGAAATCAAGTACTACTCTGTAAGCCTGGCTCTTCAGGTTTTGTTAAAAAACACAAAACAACCCTCAATTTTCAAGGTCTATTTTGATAGCTACTGTAAGTAAGGTCACAGAATAACCCACACACCATGACTTTATGATGAAATGGTCAGATTATGTATTGCTCACATACACTTATTTCCCTTCACCAGCCTGATGCATCTGGTTATTCAATGTTCATTCAACCATTTCAAAAACACTGCAAGATGCGTATTTCACTAAATCTAATAATTTCATAATCAATGAAAACCACGGTAAAAGCCACACAGGATTTCCTCATTACAAAGCACTGCAGTACAATGTTGTGTTACAATTTGTGAGAAGCCTCACTCAAACAGTTTGCTCTCCAGACACCCAAACAAGATGGACAAGCATGCGTTCCGGTTTAGAGTTCAGGAAGTATTTGGGGTTTAGAGGGTGAATTAGCTGCCTGCCTGCTCAGAATTATCAGAAGTCATCAGTCTTTAAACACATCAAGGTGTAAAGTACTACATTATTATCCCTAAAGTCTAAAAACCTACAGAGTTAAACAGAGTTAAACTGAGAACAGGAGTTGGGCTTTAAAAGCAACTTAGACATGCACATTTTTTTGTGCTCTAGGCCCATAGTTACTTTCCTGCAGCTGTGTTCTAATATCCACTGGAACAGAGCAAAATGAAAAATTATGAGATACAATTACAAATATATCCAGTATTTCATGGAATTTCCATCATGCCTTTTTCAATACACATTTTCTTTTAAAATGTGTATCAAAAAGCTTGGATGTGGTTCTCTTAGAAGACTTTATTTATTGCTTTTCGATGAGAGCATCTGCTCTAGGCAAAGCTTCTGAAATGCAACTTAATTTTACAATATGAGAATATAAATTTGAGAACATGAAATGCAGACTGCATATTTTTCAGAAAGCCACTAGATTAAGAATCAAATCAACAGTACAGACTGTCTTCAGTTTTACTGACTTTCCACACATCAAATTGATTCGCAGCTATAGTTTGCCCAGAGCTCCTGAGGGAGGCCATACTTCCAGAGGTGAAATTTTATCTCACAATGACTGGAGATTATAGAGATAGCAGAGCCACGGATGTACAAGAAGCACATTTTACTTATTAAATCCTCTAGCTCTTAAAAGATGAGCTGCTAAAAGCAACCACAGACAATCTTTACTGAAGGCAAAAAAAAAAAATGTCAAGAAAGTCCAAACATCTGGAGTTTAGAACGATCAGCACAAACATTTTTAAGGAACTCAACTTCAGAAGTAGTAGTGCTGGCCCTCTATTACAACAATCCCTTACATAACAGAGCTATTGCTACCTGGCTTCTTAAAGACTATGCTATAAATATCCCTTGTTCTATGTTAGTTCAAGTTTCCTTCCTTCCTTCCCTGCATTAGCTGTACCCTTCCAGCTGCAAGACTTTCATTCAACTGTATCACACCTGCATTCCTTTATCTACTAATTGCTTGCCAAACACAGTACAAGCTGCAGCTTATTCCAGGCTAAATATTTACCAATTAACCAGATAAAAGATACATAATTATTGGGAAAAAGAAGTAGCACCAGTAATCATTTGTTTTCTTTCTGTGGAGTTGTAACATCAATTAGAAGGTCTCCTCTCTACCTGGCCCCAATTTTCCTTAAAGTTGTCTGTTCTTGGTATCTCTCTCTCTCTGTTAATCCTGATTGAAACTGACCAAACACCGCAAGCAGACGGGATGACACAGAGCAATTATGTAAACCTTACACCCTTGAAAAACAAAACCCTTACTTAATAACACTTAAATTTTAACAATTTTTATAATCAGAAATAATCACTATTAAATGACAAAGAATATAACGAAGCCAGGGCTACTTTACATAAAATATCTTCATCTTTTATTTTTAAAACAAAAGCCTGCTAATCCTACTCTTTAGTCAATAAACCCAACATATCTAGAACTATTAGCTTACTCCATATCATCAAAACCCAAGGATAAACAACTGATACAGAGCAAAATGAAAGTTCTTGCTGTCCACTCACATGGCAAGTATCAGTCCTAGGTTACTTTCTGCACAAGATATTTTCCTTTAAATATTCTGTATTGTTCAAGAACACAGACTTTCATTTAACATTTTTTATAATATATTTTATAATTCAAGTCTAACCTGCAGCAGGAGAGGTATAAAGGTTTCTATCTCCAGAATCTGAGCAGACTCTTCCATTAAGATGTTGTCATACTGATGGGAAAAAACGAAACAAAGAGGTATGTCCATCAGGCAAGTAATACAAATTTATAGTTATTCAGCCTAGAAAAAGAAGACATCAACTACTCATTTGATTTTTGACAGGTGGAACAGTTACAGCAGGATTTTACCTCATTACCAAAACAATGTCAGAGGGTGAAATCCTATTACATCAATAGCAGATCTATCTGTACCAACCAATCAGGGCTTATATTCAGAAGGAATCCATGACTGAATCACGACATGCTTCCCACATCACACAACCCATCCAGAAAAGCTTTCTGCAGTGGATCAAACTATGTTGGTACCCTTGCAGTGAAGCAGAAAAAGAGTGCTTTTCTGATCCAATACTGGGCATTATCAGAGAAAAAAATAATACTAGAAGTTATTGGTGGTTGGCTGTCAGATACAAGTCTGTACTAAATTAATACCTATGGTTAATACTGCATAGTGAGAACATCATTTCATCATAGTATCTTTTCATCAAATTGTTCATTTTTTAGGTGAAGTTATAAAGGCCATGTCTTTTTACCCCCAATTCTGCGTTTATTTTATTACTCAATCATATCACTGCAGATCATCACCTACACTATTAAGCATTTTTTTTATATACAGTAACTTAGAAGTGATCTTGTTTTTTACTTTTTTTTGTTGTTTTTTTTGGTTTTTTTTGTTTTTTTTTTGTTGTTGTTGTTTTTTTTTTTAATAAAATTAAAAATTGAAACATACTGGTAAAAAAAAAGCAACTCAGAATAACCTAGCTGCCTAGATTTAGTGCAGACAAAAAAGTTTATACAAGAGAGGGTGGGGACCAAAACAAAAAAAATCATTACTTTGAAACCTAATTCAACCAGGTCGTGTCGTTTCAGAGCAGCATGAGTACAAGTCATGGCAATGATTTTTGCTTCTTTCACCAACAGGTATTTGGATCTATCCAGGCCACTGCGGAGAAGTTCAAATGCTCTGAATTCCTATGCAAGAGAAGAAAACTGTGAAAGTCAGAATACGAAAAATTATTCCTTATCAAATGTATTCACTTCAACTATCTGGCCACCTTCTTAATAAAATTAGGCAAGAAAGTTCTGAAGGTACCTACTGTTAGCAATTCCACCTTGAGTAATTTTAAATGCTAAACTTGGAAATCACATAATTTCAAAAACCAATCTTTTAAACACACAAATAATTCTGCAATCTGTGTGTAAATACAAATTTGCAGACAATTATTTAATCAATTCTGAGGAGCCCTCTCAGAATCCCCCAAAATTCTGTTGTACTATATCTTCTTGTTTTCCACTATAACAACACATCAAATTCAGTATCAGACCATTTAAGTTAATATGACTAAATGATACAAAGACCACTTTCACCCAGACTTTTAAAAGTCTCTAAAGCAATTCTGGGAAAAACAGAAGATGATCTATTTAAGTTACTTCTAGGTTATCTGATTAAGGGCAACTCACTGTAAAGGCAAAGAC
>JAVHNF010034406.1:4249-14649 GCA_034783455.1 Micropsitta finschii | reverse complement strand
AATTTATAAACCAGTTTTGCCCATTTCTCACACGCTTTAAGCCATTTTGGGCCATTTCTAACCCATTTTTGCACATCCCTAACCCATTTTTAGCCGTTTCTGGCCTTTTCTAACCTGGCTTTAAAGTCTCTTACCCTTTCTAAGCCATCTTTGGCTTTTTCTAACCCAGTTTTGCCCATTTCTAACATGCTTCAAGCTATTTTCTGCTAGTTTCATGGTGCAAATAAATGCATGAAGAGAGCATTCTGCACTGACATGAAAGGAATAAGACCAAGAAGGCAGCACACCCTTCTTCCTTGGATTTGCTATTCTTACTTTTTTTAGCACTTTTTAAACATAATGTACACTGACATCATAATTTAGTAATGCATTTCCACTGCAGACTTGAAGACAAAGGTGACTGAAATGGGGAAGGGAAAATCTCAAGCTACACAGGAGAAAACTCCTTAGTTTTTAAATCAATAATCTTTTTTTGGACATTCTTGTATTTTAAACAGGAGGGTTATTTCTTGCATAGATGCAAATCCACCCTAGCACCTAAGCCCCACACAACAGCTTACTCCCCTCTAAACACACTGCCACTACAGCCACAATTGTAGGAAGTGTCAATGGTGTGCACCCACATACACTGTGTGCCTGTAAATCTTTACCTATCTACATGTCTAATGTGGCTATGCATGGGTGCTTATGGCTGTCATGCATTATTTATAGCTCTTGTTTCTCCTCGACTCTCTTTCTCTACCTGCCCAGTTGAACCAAGCACTAAGGCAGGAAATAATTGTCGCATGAAGCTGTCAACATGCTTCCTGCTCTTCTAAAGCTGAGAGGAAGAAGTTCTGCTGGGTCAGATAACCCGTCTCAGCACATCCAGTGATGTACACTATTTCCCAGAAGACGAAATTCTGTAATACATCCCTACCTAAGCTCTGCAATACTGAATTTCTGAAGCAGATGTTAACATCCCACTTTCAGAGTCATACAGTTTGGGTTGGAAGGGACCTTAAAGATCATTCAGTTCCAACCCCCTGCCACAGGCAGGGACACCTCCGAGAAAACCAGGCTGCTCCAAGCCCAGTCCAACCTGACCTTAAACACTGCCAGGTATGGGGCATCCAAAATTTAATTGTTTTCCTTGGACTGATAACCCGTTTTACTCCAGCCAAACCATCCATGTTGTGAGTTGTTTTGTAGTCAACACTTACACAGCAATTTCATGTGTTGAAAGAGGTTAAACAAAGTTCAGCTGTTAGAAGTGTCAAGCAACAGGAGCTTGCCACTACACCCCAAATATAAGCCTCATGACAGCAAGTTCCACCTTCCCAGTAACACCTTATACATAAGACCTCTCGCTCCTGCTACATTAAGGGTGTAGCTTTCTAGGCTTTGTAACTGGCAAATGAAGAAAGCCCTGGTCATGTTCTCTTCACTGTTAACTGCACGTTCTTTGCCTGTTGTTCTGCATTTGACATTCTAGTAGTAAACAGTGGCAGATCACAATCTCTCTGCAAGTAATTGTACAGATTCCAGAACCATGATGTCAACTTTATGCAGGCAGAATTCTTTAAAGCCATGGAGATATCCCTTTCTTCCCTCCCCGTCCCCCCTCCCAGTTGCATAAGCTTATTTTTCAACATTTGGCAACAGAACGAACATATTAGACACAAAGGACCAAATTTGCTGTTGTTTTTCTTTTCAGCTTCACTAATTAGGATTCCAGTATTTGGAAAGTAAAAGGAAAGAAACGCACTGTGGCACAGAACTATCAATATTAACGAACGAGCCACATCTCCCATTTTTAAAAATATTCTGTTTGAGGCTAAATCAGCATATTTAAAAGTGACCTATTTGGAGTAAGTATGTCACCAAGTTTGATATTTAGGTCAGTATTTGTGCAATAATTCTAGTCCTGAACTTCTGAAAACAGGAGTTCTGTTCACCTCAGGACACACACTTACAGGAAAACCAATTCTAACACCCATTCACAAATCTCTTTCAAAAATTTACTGGGGCAGAGCACAAGAGCTGTCTTGGCTAAGCTAAATTTTACTGTTAGAATGAATCAGATTATTCAGGAATGATACTCATTTTTAATTAAATTGAGCCCAAGTTTCTGCAAACATGAATTCAAATATCTAATATACATATATTTATTGCATGAGTGTTGCATTAGGATTTGCCTCACTCTGGAACACCACTAGAAAGTCAACATTGCCAGTATTCTGTGGGGAGAAAGACTGCAAAGCAAGCATTCTTTGCAAAGTCTCCTTTCAAGATTAAGCTTGTTGTTTGAAGGTTAAAATAATAATCTTCTAGCTCTTTTGAAGTATACAGAAGACAGACATGAAAATTTTTTTATAGTTAAACTGAATTGAGCAATTTCATTGAAATATTTTACCATGGAAAATCATCTGCATTAAAATTTATAATTAAAGTTTCCATTACACTTGTAAGTACTGGAAGCCTCAGTTTTCAGCAGACACATCAGGAGGATGAAGGACTGCAGAAAAACTGCCACCACACATAAGTTAACACGGATGTCAGTTTCAAAACAAATGCCATTAAGTAACATCTATATTTAAAATACAGCCTTCAATATTAGCCATAATAATTCAGGAAAGTGCAAGAGCTATATATACCACCATGATTAAGGAAGACTTTGTAAGCACCATGTGACTTAACCCCTAACAAGCAACTAGAAGCTAAGAGCTAGAAAGCTGTAACATTTACCTTCCTGAACTTGCATGCCTTTAGACATCCAATGCTTTTCACAGTATTTTCTTGGTTAGAAAGAATATTTCTACTTCTTTGAACCTAGGTAGCTTCCAAACACCTGAGGCAGAGTACCTCATATAAATGTTGGGGCTTTATCCTGCATGAGAACACTAGCTTGCCTGAACTGCAGAGCTGAAGATAAAATTTTCTCATTTATTTCTACATGTAAATCAAGGACAGATGATGCACCTTACAATTAAGCACTTGGACATGAACTGCATCAGCTGGAGGAAATTTGAGTTACTTCTTGCAGCATTACTAGTTTCGCTGTTTCTGCTCTTCAGAAACAGTGTTAGTGCACAATACTTCCCACACAACTGCTCTGCATACAGTCATGCTTGTCTCTCTTTTTTCATCTAAGGATAGAAAACCCAAACATTAAAAAAGCAACCTGAAGTAGCAAAGCACTATTTCAAAATCCATGAATCTAGAATCCCAAGTCTCACGTTTTGGGGCTGGGAGGTGGAAAGTTGGGGAAAATGAAGCATTTTTTTCCTTGAAGCATGTTTTGCTAACAAAGAGAATAACACAGCAAGTTTCTTTGGTTCTCACAGCCTAAAAAGACACTTGAAACTATGTATTTTCTTTCTATTCTTACATAAGAAAAGTGGGAGGTTATCATGAGTGCACAGGGATATGTTCTCATGCTGGCTATCGTCCCGATGCTGTTAGTCATTTGGGTGAACCAGAGAGAAAGAGAGAAGCACAGCATGGCACAGAACAAGCTTGTGCTGCCAGTAATTCAGAGGGGCTTTCTGGCCATTTATGTCTACTTCTGAAGTTCATTGTTTTCCGCTGTTTTTCGCACTCATTAGATTTGCCTTTCATTTATGTGATGTCAAAGCCTCTGGAGATGAAAGGGCACTAGTCTCCCAGAGAGAGCCACAAAGCGGCAAGAACTCAAAAACCTGACAGGCCATGCCTCACCATCTCATAAAATGTGCCTTCGGGATTTTTACCTTGAGGCTTAACAGCCCAGAGCAGGGATGCCAGAACAGTGGCTTTTAAAAGAATTTTAAAACTTACTACAAAAAAACCTCTACAGGACATTTTAAAAGATGCATGTGGTGGGAGGTGCAATACTTGCTGCTAGAAGAAAGTTTGACATAATAATCAGACCTCTTCAAAAAGCCCACAGTTCAGGCTGTACCACCGGCAACAGGCTGGATAACATTACTGCAATCTAAAAAGACAAATCTACCATGCCATAAATATCTCTAAGTAGTACTATATAAACCCAAGTTGGTTTAGTGTAGTAAAGAGTGTAACAGACAGCCCTATCAAGTATAAAACTGATGGACAGTTTAGGCCCAACTAGAAAACCAAAGAGAGAGTGCTGAGAGCACAGAATAAAACTTGCATGGTAAAAATAAAAATCCAGCTGTTCAAGATATGTAAATTACCTTAGAGAGGATTTATCAAAAAAGTGGCAGGGATTAAGAGATAAAACAAGTAATTGCAAAACCAACCTTTCAATAAATCAAAGTGGATCTGAAGGTTCAAAATAATGCAGGCCCTAAAATCCTATATTAAACTGTGCTCTAAGTACAGCATAAAATTTGGTTGATTAAGGCTTTAGTTAGTAATTATTTTTTTTTTCTGACATAAAATGATTGCTTATTAACACCCCTACCCCCCAAAAAAAAAACCTCAAATAGTTATCAAACTAAAAAGAGATTCAGCAACATTTTCAAACAAGAAAAAAAATCCTTAATTTTAGCCATTTAATCTTTAGGGTCTGTGTAAGGAAAGAATGAAAAAAAAATTATATTATTTTAGGTTTTATTAACACTGAAACAAAACTTCTAAAACTAAATTTTGGTAGTTACATTTGTACATTTGCAAGTTACATTTGTCCTTTTTTTGTTCTAACAATCTCACTCCATCCATCCAGCTTGATCAAGATGCGAAGACAGAGAAAGTCCAGCACAATGCTTTGCTTACACAACCATGGTAGAAAGATTCATCGTCACAGAATCAGAATGGTTTGCATATGAAGGGACCTTAAAGCTCATCTAGTTCCAACCCCCTGCCATGGGCAGGCACACCTTCCACTAGACCAGGTTGCTCCGAGTCCAGTCCAACCTGGCCTTGAACACTCCAGGGATGTGGCAGCCACAGCTCCTCTGCACAATCTGTGCCAGCACCTCACTGCTCTCCAGATTTCTTGTAAGCCTCTCTTTAGCCAGTAGAAGGCTGCTATAAGTTCTCCCTGAGCCTTCTTTTCTCCAGGCTGAACAAACCTAACTCTCAGCCTGTCTTCATAGGAGATGTGCTCCAGCCCTCTGATCATCTTCGTGGCCTATACAAGTCTCAGCATAAACACTGAAAAATTCAGTTCCCTATTGCCTGTTACCAAGAGCTCTCAATTTGAGTTTTTTTGTGCTATGCTAACAGCAGCAACAGCAGTTCATGACAATGAACCCATAAAAGGGATTGTAGCGGTGCATCAACAAGACAAAAGTGCAAAAGATGTTACGAACAACCCATTCAGGCAGGAATTATCACTATTCTTACCTTTGATGCTTGTCGAAGCCATCGCAAATATTCAGTGAAGTTATCGAAACAAATATAATAGGTCTGGCTCTGTGGTCCAGAGGAGCTAAATGCTAAACAGTGCTGGTGCTTTTTCACTTCTTCCACCTACAGTAGAGACAAAAATGTTAATGAACAAGAATCAAAAGCCTCTTTGCAGACCTCCCCAAGGCAAAGTTGAAGTGTGCCTAAGAGGAGCTCATCAATTAGAGTTAGGCTAACCCTCTCAAACACTGAAGCTGCATCTTGGCTGTCAAGCATTTGGGAAATCTACACAAGCAAGGAATGAGAACAGAAAGATAAAGGAAGCAAAGGATAAAAACACCAAGAACATCAACATTTTAAGAGAGACTGAGCACCACAAAAGGCTTCCCAGTGAACACATTTAAGGATGCCTTTACACAACCTAAATAACTATAAATTAGACTCCTGGTTATTAAAAACAAGCTTAACAAAATGCTGCTCTTACAACCCAATTAAATTCTTTGGCATTTCTCAACTTGCTAAAAAACACACCCAGAATACATCATTCCGCTACCATACATGAGAAGTCCCACACAGCTTATGGTCCCAGTGTCTCAGCACCGTGTTCTGGAAAGCCTTTGCACACCAGGAAGTGCAGAGTATTTATGGGGTTGAGGAAGAATATTTTTTTTGAGCAATAATTAAAAACCACTTTATTCTGTGCCAAGCATCCTCCTCCCAAGCTTTGTCAGCAGAAGCCCTCAGTACATTTTCCTCAGCTTGGTTCTCCCTTTCTTTTAAAATTTGTTGTCAACTTTCAGCTTAATGCAGTCTGCATGTTTTACATGGCACGAGGCACTTCTGTGCAAGAACAGCTTGGAAATTCCATGTTACAGAATTAGAAAGTTACACAATCTTTTCTTTTTTTAAATAAATAATAAAAAACTACATATTTTTCATTTCAAAGAGAAAAATCAATGAGGACCTGAATCCTGTCCTTTCCACTGTACAAGAATACAATTCACTGCCAGAGTTCATCCACTGCTGCTAAGAGGACAATGTCGCTACTTTCAGTGCCTCCAGGGAAGAGCTGAAGAATCTTGTGAAGAATCATGAAAGGAGATAGGAAAAAAACAGCTCCTAGAAGGTGGCACTACTTTTCACACTGCTAGTACAGAATTAACTAATCAACTTCAGACTGTGCATATAACGTTGTGAAGCCCATTTCTCTCCCAGAGACTTTCAAGAATCAAACTTACCAGTGTGCAAGGTAAAGAAGCATTACTTCAGGTGTAAATTTATCCTCAAGTTGACGATTATTTTCCCATTACCTAGACTAAATGAGCTAATGATTGTGTTCTAAAACACTATATAGGTCAAAATAGTAATGTTGTAATCTTACTGTCTTCACTAAAGTTTCTCAGAATCACAGTACAGTTGAGGTGAGGAGGGACCTCCGGAGGTCATCATCAGGTCCAACCCCCCACTGCTTAAGCAGGACCACCCACAGCCAGTTGTTCAGGACTGTGTCCACACAGATACTGTATATCTCTCCAAGGAAGGAGACTACACAACCTCTCTGGTCACCTGTGCCAGTGCTCAGTCATCCTCACAGTGCAAAACAAATTTTTCTTGCATTCACACTGGACCTCCTGGGTCCAATCCATCAGAAAAAGCCCAGTTTCAGATTTTTGCAACTGAAAATGTTTGATGCTGTTAGCTTACAACAGACTACTACTCATACAGTGCTGAACATGGAAAAAAAAAACAACCAAACCCTGATGTTCAAATGAGCCCATGTCCTTACTGTTTAATGTTCAGATATTAAGAGTAACACAGCATAGATAAAACCTGGATGAGAAGGCATGGTACTGATCATACACAATACAGCTGCATGTATCCTTTGCCTGTGTACTATGTGCACTACCACACATATAAAGCATTGCACATTTAGCATCGCACACAAGAATCTAATTGTGTTTGCTTTGCTTTTCTTTAGCGTTTTAATCCAAACATTGTAAATTGTTAAATATGACTCTGGCCATAATCAAAAGTAATTTATGTACTTTGATAATCCCATTTACAGAAACAAGCTTTTTGGGGTGGGTCAGAATCACTGTAATTGAATGCAATCTTCTCTGCATAAAGAGATACGGGATAAGCAAGCAAATACATAAAATGAAATATCTTACTTTTCCACCAATTAAAGGGAGAACATGCATCTTTCCAGTCTGGCTTTCTTTTACTGATGAGACAATTAGGCATGTTCCACAAAGGATAGCTTGGCGTCTTGTCCATCTGTTGACTGGCAAATGTATTTTCCCTTTTCGAACATTGTACATTCCTGAGAGCTGAATCCGTTCGGAGCTGCCAATGCTGTAGGGCTTTCCTGAAACAAAAACAAAAGCATCCACTTAATCACAGAAAGTCTTTGCCTCTTTCACTCAAGTCATCCTGAGACTGAATCAGCAAGTTTTGAAGCTATAGACTGCAGCAGGACAAATGAAACAGCTTCAAAACCATGCAAGCAGGGAATTAGTATCAGCTCCAGTACAGGCTTCTTTCACAGATAAAGTATATGACAAGTTGAAATCATGGAGAGCAGACCACATTAAATAATTTGCAGTAGTCACAGAAGTACCAGTTAATGGTACCAGTCTTCTCTATGGGACCTGGAAATCAAATCTTCATCCTCAGCAGTAATTGGTTACTGCTGAGTTCACACTGACCATTTGTTAACTGCAAAAGGGGGTGATGGTACTGCATGCTAACCTGCACCTTTGCACTTCCGTGTCTCTTCTGGCTATCCTTAAGGTCTTGGTTTGAGTAGTTTCAATAGTTTCCCAAAGAATACAGTTCCTGCTCTCTCCAGCCCACCCTGTTCAGTGCAAAACCCACAAGCATGGGAGTACACTCAGCCACAATGTAAACAGATGCAAGCTAGATGAGGCCCCTCAAAGACCTTTCTTCAGTCTGAGTAGAGCTTCGGAAAAAGCAAAGTTCTCTCGTCTGTATTACAATGAATTCACTATAATAATTCAGATGATTAGCATGACTACCAATTAGATCAGATCTGTTACATTACTTCAAATGGCTCTGAGTCTACTAATCTAATCTATTAATAAGATTCTACTCTATAGAAACCATTATTAACAAGGGCAGCACAAAGACAAGCATCTCTCATCTCTGCTTTTACAGGATCATATTCTTTTAGAACATAAATGGGAAGAAGAACAATTTACTCATTCTAACGTGAAGTACTTATTCACAAGTTACACTATCAAACCCTAAACAGTCCAGCCCAGATCTGAGTCTTTTGCAAACAGAAACAGAGATCATCATGTTCAAGTTAAACCAGTTCAAATTTCTGTGAGAAAACCAGTGCTAGTGAAACCTTGGAAGGGAGCTCCACTGGATAAACAAACCAAAGGCTATGTTAATTCAAGTAGCTTCCCCATCGTAATAAAAGATGAATAACTCAACTTCCTAAACCCAATCTTTACCAAATTCTTGAAAAACAAGGAATCAACAACTATTTAGGACTCCAAGAAAGCAGAGAGTTAATCCTTTTTCTAACACTAACATTTCTGACCAGTGCCAATTAAACTGCAACAGTGACAACTGCTGTACACTATTACTCCAACTTGCTATTACTCCTGTTTGTATGACAGCTCATTTGTCTCAATGAGTCTGTGCTTGCCTTCAAATTATCTATGGGAAGATAGAAGACACCTACTACATGGCCTACCCACTGCCATTCTATCACCCCTGTCTACCCTGTGCCAATTCTTGCTCTTATCTTTAAAAGCAACCTTCTTGAATCTTCCTGCCAGTTTAATGAGCCAAGACTTGGCACAGCCAGCCTCAAGCCTTGTGCTCTGCTCTAATAAACACTAGCATTTAGGCTACCCATGTCTGCCAGTTTGGATCTGTAGGAGCATCACTGCTGCTTGAAGCTAAAAGACTGAAACTTCAATGCCCACAGGGTATCGGTATCTTATACAAAAATAAATGCCCCAAGAAAGCAGTGATTTCACTGCCAAGCAAATTCAATCCAACAACAGAAGCTGTGGATACACTTTGCCCAACAGAATACAGAGAAACAGGGGGCATCCGTTCTATGCAAAACTACAGAAAGACTGGTAAGGGATACTAGTGATTAAAACAGAGCAACTCACCCTTAATTAAACTCAAAAGCCGAATCAAACTTAACATTTGGAATATGAAAAATGTGGTTGCTAAAGTAACTAATAATTTACCTAGCTTCTGCAGAACAAAGGTCTCCATGCCACAAAGCACTGACTGAAGAGTTAAACTACACACAAAAACAATAAAATCTCTGTGACAGAGTAAAAAGTGCTAGTAAGAATTAGAAGTAAGGTTGCGTAAGGAACAGCTGTCAGGGTTGTGGACAGTTTCACCCCCAAAATGATGTTTTATAGTCATTTTCCAATGCCTGTTTCTGGCTGTATGCTCTCTAACTTCACTGGAAAAGCACAATCCTCTGATGATTGAACCCCTCAGGATGGCAAAGCACAACCTCAGTTCCCTGGGAAGCCAAGCTCATCTAGCATTTAATACAGCCAAATGCAACTTTACCCATGCAGGAACAATGGGCATAATTCACACTTAATATGGGCAGACCTGTGTCCTGGAAAACATCAAACCTTAGAATTTATTTGGGATTATGGCAGATAACAAAGAGGATGAGGTTTCACTACAGTGTTGAGGCCAAGAGGCTTAGCAATAAACACGACGGCATTCAGGGGCAACAGAGAAGTAACATTACCCTGCCAAGGCTAGAGGTGAAACGTCTATCACACTGGGTGCACGCACTTCAAACAGTGGTGAAAAATTAGTCTTTAGAAAAGTTAGAGGTAAAAAAAAAATCAGAAGCTTGAGAAACCTGCTTTCTAGGACCAGATTCTCTTCACCTAGCTACATGACATTAGGCACAGATGGACCTGTAAAGCTACTCAGAAGTCTGTAAAAGGCACTTCTTGTAGTCTCTCATAAATTCACAGAGGTTGTAAGTCACAAGTCACAGTAACAATTAGTATCATCAGTAAATGTCTACTGGAAAAGCCAGAACAGAGCTATGACTAGAAGTATTCATGCTAGGTATGAAC
>JAVHNF010034405.1:7300-17359 GCA_034783455.1 Micropsitta finschii | reverse complement strand
CATTGCATCCGCACACTCCCCTGGATGTTTGCTCTTGAGTGATGTGATCAGGGGCTCATTGACTTCCTTCTGTTCATATCCAGGAGTAGTGGAAGATCCTTTTCTACTCAGCTATGCTCACTAGTACTGATACCAAAAGCTGATGGCTTTAGTTCAGTGTGGGTGTGAAGTCCCAGGAGGTGAGTGACTCTAGCCACAGTGTGCTGACTGGCTCCAGCAGCCAATTCTGTGTGTGAGCAGGTTCCTTCTGTGGGCTAAAATTCCCTGCTCAGAGAAGCAGTTGGTTCACTGCAAACTCTCATGCCAGAAGAAGGGTCAGGCAAGTACTGGAGTGACCAAGTGCTGAGGGAACTGGAACAGGTTGTGTGCTTATGGCCCTAACCACCTTCTGTAAGGATGATCACCTACTGTATCCTCAAAATGGTGATAACGTGTAGCCTTGGTCATCAGAAGCAGTGCTTGCAGATACATCTTTATTTTACCTCTTTGAAAAAACCTTTAGCTATGGAAGTAGCAAACAATCAGCCTTATGGCTCATTCTCTACCTACAGAATGGGAAGAACATAGTACAAACCTTGGTAATGTTACTGGGAGCCTGCTTTGACTTGGGTCAGAGCATTGCAGCTTGTTTTGGCTTGCAGGAGAGGAGTACCTTTTATGGGATGTCAGGAAAATGCAGCAGAACTTCAGGGATGATGTAATTAAACTAATTTAACCAACATTAGCGTCCAGCTGTGACTGACCATAATGGCTAAAAGTGTGGTTGCACAGATTTTAATACTGTATGTGGTTTACTTAAAAATAACAAATACATTTGCTTTCAGGAAGCTGACTTCTCAACTAGAGAGTATCTGCACTTTACTGCTGAAGTCTGGATTTCTCCTACTTATTTTTACTAGCAGACAGTCAGTAGTTTGCAGAATTTAACACCAAGTTGTTCTTTGAATAGTCTGTTGCACACACAGAGCTAAAGCTAACTGACCAGTTCTCAGTTCTTGTTGTCTCCCTCTCTTGGCATTAGTAATGGTCTCTGAGGGATTCATCTACTCAGCTACCCTCTTCTGTCCTCTGCTGGGGTTAAAGGAAACCAGTAGTTGTGAAAATATTTGGAAGTAAAATTAAGGGTGGAGTGGTAATAGAACAAATAGTAGAAGAGCAGGTAGTCAGTCAATACATCCAGTCAGTGCAATGAGAGCAGGAGCAAGAGAGGAGCAATGATGCAGAAACGCCCTTTACCTGTGAAACTTCCCTTTGTGTGGCTTGTGTTTTTCCTGTGTTGGAGAATAAAGCACTGTTAGTGACCGGCATCAGTAGCTGAGCTGCTATGGGTAGATATGCCAAGGACATTATCACAGTCAGGAGTTGCAGAAGTTTGCAGATATTCCTCAGCACTTCAGCTGTCAGCAATTCTGGCATTTTGGGATCCCTCCTCCTTTATTAATCTCTGTTGTAAGTGATTGATTTTTATTCCTTTTTTTTCTTTTTTTCAGTTCTTGTGTGTATGTGCGTGCTCTTGAGTAATGCTCCATCACGCCTGCCCTGCCATCAGTGCTGCACAGCACTGGAGGTGACATTTGCAATGTGTCAGCAATCCAGCAGCTTGGAAAGGCCAGTCTGCTCTGTTGAGAATGGATCTCATCACCTAAATGCTACTGTTACAGCCTGCCCAGGAAGCCTGGCCTCAGAAGGGTTTCTTGAGCACTGATAAAGGATAAGCCCAAAGAAACGAATGGATCTGCAGGGTATTTGTAAGAGGTGGAAGCTGAAGCAGAGAAAAACAGTGTTATGAATAATGTGGGTCAACAGAAGGCAGTTTCTAAATGGCAAATGGCAATTAATTTTTTTTTATCTGTATCCTACAATAGTCAAACTAGAAAGTCGAATAAAGAGTTTCAGTTGATTTGGGGGGGGGGGGGAGATGCATTTTTATCAAAATGCAAATATTTTGTGAAGACAGTTTCAGTTTTGAAAGCAGCTTCCATTTCTGAAAAGTATTTATAAAATACTAAATGAATCCATTTAAAGTGTGAGTGCAGTATGAAGCAATTAGGAAATGCTTTCACTTATCAAAAGAAAAAAAATAGGCTATGAAAATGAATGGAAAATATTTTTGTAGTGTAATTGAATATTAATTTCATTAAAGACTTCTTTATTTTTCCTTCCTTCTGTTTCTCTTCCTTCCCTCTCATTCCCCCTTGCCTCCCCTGAACTAAAGGAGTTTGAAAGCCTTGGCTGTAATACCGGCAAAAGCCTTCCAGCTCCATTCCAGTACAGTATTTCAGGACTGGGAGACCGGTGGACTTTGCTCCCTAAATCTTTTGAACTCACTAGAATGAATCTTGCTGTCTCTATTGTTATCTTCATGCATCCTAATTTCTTCTGCGGTTTTGTTGATACCGTTAGGATCTGTTCTGGAATTTTTGGAGAAGGAGTAGAAGAGATTATGTAGTTTAGCCTAGATAAATGCCTTCCAACTTTGAGTTGTGGTTGGTTTCCCTAACTACATGGGTGGTTTAATTCTAACAACAACAGAAAAAATAAGAGTGTACCATGTTAGCTGGCACCAGAGCTTGGTAGAAATTGCAGTTCTATCACCAGCATTTTATTCTTTCAGCATGTGATTGTTCAGATATGTGCATAATCCTCTGACAGTACAGCAATCATCTGACCTATGCAGTTTGTTCTCTGATTTACCACCTAAAAAGCAAAATACCTCTGCTTTCTGCTCTCACTGACTATGAGAGAGAAAAAATTCATTTCATATCTGATGTGAACAATATTGGGGTCAATTGATCAGGATACTCAGGTGTACTGAAGTATGGTGAAGTGTTGCGTCAAATCACAGCTGCCATTCTCCTTGGTGACAGGCAGCAGGAGGAATGGATGCTAAATAACAGCTAATATGCTGCAGTGCATGGTACAAAAGGGAACACATCAAACTGTGTCATATTGATGGTGGCTCTAGCCATGTGAGATGCTTAAGTCATCCTGTCCAAAGCTGCTGGATGAGTTGCTTCCACTTTTTCTTTGAATGATCTACTGAGACTTATTTAAAGGTGGAACAGGAGATGAGGAGCTGTAGGAGGAAGTACTCAAAGCTGTGCTCTAACGAATCACAGATGGATCTGTGAGTGGTGGAGGGTGAGTGGCTGGCTTCTACTGTCCTGCTTTCCTGTCTCCCCCTTTGGAGCTCTCATGGAAAATCATGGAGGGACCTGCTTGCTGCCCTCTCACTCTACTACTGGGTGGTAGACAGAGAGGGATGACCTGCTCACTTCATCACTTGTGGTCTAAAGCTTTTACTGTCTTTGCGAATAGGAGAAGGTAGGTGACTGCTGGATCTGCGAGGGAGCTTGTCCAGCACCTGAAACATGACTGCGTGTCAAGCGGCACAAAGAATGCTTTCAATGTGGTGTGCACTGCTGAGAGTTAGGGTTTTTGTAAGCTGAGAATTTATAAGTGCAGATGCACTTTAATGCTTTGCTGATGAGAGCTATTATCACAGGATGGTGGTAGGAGAGCTGGACTCTAAGCTTATGACAGCTGACCTTTCCTGAGAAGAGATGCTACTTGCACACGCTTATGGTATAAGAAGCTGTTCCTTCCAGTAAAAGAAACCTCTTTTGTGTCTAATCTTCCTAGCTAGTTTAGCTTTGGTCTGTGTATAAAGGGCCAGGCACTGATGGTGGGACTTGAGAGCTTTTCCACTTGCTGATGTCTGTCTATATTATCATTGAAGGAAAGTGTTCCAAGAAAGCCCTGTGAACACTTTTTCTGTGGCTGATGAGCTAATACTGAAGACTCATCATCACCTCCTTCTATCCCTTTTTGTGTGCATCTAAATATGTACCCGGGGGCAGGATGGATTTGTCATTAAGCAACAGAAATAATCTTAATTCAGACTCGTGTTCCAATGTCTTTTAAGAGAAGTTTCAGCATCTGTTTTCTTTGCATAATTGGAAGTGCTCAACATTATTACTGACTTGGCAGCAATGTCTGACCTAGGAATTTTATTGTGGATATAGCAGATTGTATGCAGTGAAGATGGGAGGGAAAGCAGTTTGCACAGTGTAGGAATATGGTTGTTTCAATGACAGTGAGCAAACAGGACAAGAAGGGCTTTATTAAGGTGAGAACAATCTCATGCTGCCGTGTTTTTGTAGTCAGCCATGACAGCAGGTCTGACTGCAGCATTCACTTCTCTCTACCTTTCCAAACTTTGTGTTTCTCACATTGTTAGCATGGAAATGAGCTATACAACACCCATGTCACCCAGCAGTGTGGTCATGGTCAAAAAGGGACAGTGTGAGCAGTTGAACCCTTGAGTGTTATTTAAATCTAGAAGCTTGTGGCTTAGGACCCGTGCATGTGCTAAGGCTGGCTGAGGTTGGGGATGTTTTTGCCTTATCCTGGCTGCAGTCTGCTGCTCTGAGTGCTTTTCTGGCTTTGCGGTTGCACAGCACTTTGGCCATCTCACAGTGGGCTTTCACCTTTCCAGTATAACACTGGGGTCAGGAATGGGCATCCCTTTTTCACTAGGAACTAGTTCATGTTTAGTGACTTCTTGGGGATCATACTGAGTTTTTGGGTTGGAACTGAAAACTGGTCTGTCAAAAAGTGGGCTGTGAGACATTCATTATTGCCTTCATTTTCATGTCTAAACTTGTTTGAAAATAGCTGCCAGTGTCTCTACTACCCCAGTAGCTGCAAAACTACTGTAGCCAGGCTCCTGCCTTGTGCTTTCTATTTCCCTACAGGTGTCCAAACCCAGCTGTTATGTGCCATGATCACTGTTACACATGAGGAGACTTTGTGACAAAAAAGATTAAGTGTTTTACTGGTGAAAAATCAGAAATGGGGCAAACTGCCAGGTTTTGTGATCCGGAAACTAAGGAAAAGAGCATTTGGGAGCTGATCTGTTGAGGTATGCTCAATTTCCTCCAAACTCTCCCAGATAAACGTCTCTAAGCATTCTCTTAGATTCTTCCAAGGGTGTGTGTTTTGCTCCAGGGTAAATTGTGTCAGTACTTCATCAGCTGTATGCATGGTGACATTTTCATGTTGCCTGACTTAAAAAGGTCAGTGATGAAACTCTTACCTTGGTTGCTGCTTTAAGCTTGTGGAGACAACAGGAGAGCATCCTTGAGCTTGTCCTTGTAGCTGTGTTGCCACAAGTCCTCTGCTTTTCCTGCAGCAGGAAGCAGATTTTTCCCAATAGCATATGTTTTCTCTCATTAACATGATACCATGACAGCATAATGTCCCCCCATAGAGAAAAAGCAGCTGATAATGCATGACATCTATCTAGTGTAGTCTGAGCTGACTATATTTGTGCCCATGAAGTAGGCTGCACTTGCGTCAGCAATATTAGCAACTATTAACAATATTAGCAATATTAATATATAACAGCAATATTAATACTATGACAACAAAGGCAGCCATATTAACAACTCTTAGCAATAGTTTGGCTCCCTTGCTGCAGTGTGCAAGTGGTTCACAGACTAAGAATCCTTAGGAGTCTTGCAAGGCAGGAGAAGTCTTTCACAGTTACCAATGGCTTGGCCAATAAAAGCAGGAAAACTATGCCAGGCTTTTATCTCTTCTCTAGGTATTGGGAGAGGGATGTGTACAGTCCTGGCTGAACTGCTGTGGAGCTCAGTGCTGACAGTGGTAAGGATCTCAAGTGAGGAGCATTGACAAACTGTAGGGAGCCAATCCAGAGAACAGCAGAGGGCAACAGACAGCTTCAGGAGGAAGTGGATGCTTCTTCCCTTGGTCCTGTCTTTTGGCTCCTGCTATTAATTTTCCAATAAACTGAATGATTTATTATTTTTTTTTAAGAACCAATTAATTGCTTAATTTCCCTTTTGCCTGGCTCTTCTGTTGCACTGGGGCACAGCAGGGAGGCTGTGTGTGGAGGAAATGCCTGCTCTATTGGCTATTTCTAGGGAATTAAAGACCCGAACAGTAGCTAATCAGTGTTTTAGCTGTAGTTTTCAATATTCTCTCGGTGTTAATGTTGATAATAGATAGCTGGCCCAATTAAAACAAAAAATTATCAAAGTGTGTTTGAAGTGCCCTTAGGTAATTCTGTGTGCATTTGGTGGAGAACAGCTAGGAAAACAAAATTTGACCTTCTGCAGAACAAAATCATGTTACAGAGGATGGAGACAGTAGGAGAGTAGGAAGTAAAAATTGATAATAATAAGTCGTAGCAGAGATCTGGCTGTACTGGATCATTTTACCTGTTAAATGATAAGTAGTACCCTGCTTATGGCACTGAGCAATAAATGGGTGTTATGTTTGAGTCATATAATCCTCTGTGCTAGGTTTTCAGTGATATCCAGAGGCAGAGAAGTAGGTATCTTTCTGACCCTGAAGGCAGTTAATTCTCATTCTGAAGCATGAGATTTGATTACTGTTATCTTAGCTGCTGCAGCTATTGACAGTAAAATTAGCCAGCTCTTTTTAAAGCCTAGACTTGTTCTGAATATACTGTCCATTTAATAGGGTCAGCTTTCACCTGTGCGTGAAGCAGTGGCATCAGAAGTGGGTAGAGGGTTAGATTTCTTCTGGGTTCTTCACTCAGATATGATTTCCCAAACACCCAGTGCTGTTGGGCATTGAATATGTGTCTACACTTGCTGTGATGATGTGAGCAAAATTGTCTGGTTGCATATGACTGAAAACCATCAGACACGAAGTCAGCATTGGCTCCTGCGCTTGGCATGCTGTGTTGTTGCGGTAACGACATCTGCAGGTGGTAACGTTGCTTTATAAAATCAGGTCCCTCTAATTTAGCACAGAAGTACTGGTAACAAAGTTGAGAAGTTCCTGCTTTGATTCTGTGTGTTAAGCTGGTTGCAGGCTAATTATTTTCTAAGAGGGTGCAGAAGAAGTGCTAGTTCAAAGCATGAGAAAGCAGTGGCAATTAGGAGAGGGAGACTTCTGTTCTGAAGTCAGCAATGAATTTTGATGATGGAGATAACCTGTTTTGGATATGATATCTAGACTGTGGTCCAGTTCATATGTCTTGATTGTGTTTTTACCATTGATTGTTTTTTTAACATACAAATAGACCTAGCTGCAATCCTGTGCTTTGTGTATCTTGTGGTACTTATGTACCATTAGGTATCCTTTTAAACTCCAGAAGGCTAAGAGGATGATCTGTTGTTACTTGTCTGGCCTTAATGTCACATCAGCAGACCTGAAATGTGCTGTGGTTGTTAGCAATGGCCTCTTGGTACTGGCCAGACTTCAACATGGATAATTGTTTATACCATATCAAATCAAAGAAGCAAAGTCCGTTGATGGCATAGTCATCTTTGCTGTATCAAGTTCTTAGAGTGACAAAGCTTTGTAAAACCGCATCTCTGCACTCATGAAGAGGAAAAGCGGGAGACTAAGAGATTCACTTTGAGTTTGCTGAAGGGTGTGAAGTGCTGAGGGCTGTGAAGTCTGGGTTGTTGAGGTGCTTTAGGAGTATAATGCTATAGTACCAGGTATCAGAAGGACCTGTTTGAAAGCTCAGGATTGCTATAAATGGTAAGAGCTGCTCAGTCTGAGTGCTGTTATTTCAACAGATTCTGCAATACAAGTGGTAAAAAGGAAAGATCAACTTTTTGTTGGCTTGCAGAACCAGTTTCATTAAGGGGAGATAAAGAAGATTTTCCTCTAAGTTGTAGTTTTGCCAAAGATTTCCTTTGCGCCACAGAGCAAGGCACTAGGCTCCTGTCTTCAAGGGGGTCTAGGTGCCTGATACCAGCTTAATTTCAGTGGCTACCAAGTGCTGTATTAGGAACTAGAGTGATATGAACCTGGCATCTCAGGCCCCAGGAAAGTTGCTCAGTATAAAACAGAGGTGGCACGCAAAGAAGATGCAGTTATTTGCGAAAACACCTTCATTGGACATGATTACAGAATAAGCTTGTTCCTGTGAGGTGTTGCTGCATATCTTGCATGAATCTGTTTCCCTTTGCAGGCAGGTCTTGGTCTCTCTGCAGCTTAATTCTCCACCTATAAAACAGAGATAACATCATCCATAATCTTCTCCCAGGTTTGTAAGATCTTTGGGAGGCAGAGTTTGGCAATGTCCTAACAAAAAAACCTGACAATCCACAGGTTTGATTCATTTTGAATCTAGAAATGCTATTTCTGTGTGAGCAATTACTTGCAGAAGTGCAGCCCAGAATCTGTCCTTTTGTGCTGAGCTGTGTAGCTCTGATCACACTAGGGGACCAAATTGCTCCAAAACACTCTCCTCCAGCTCTTCTTGCTATGCTCTGGACCATGTGTCTGTCTGCTTGGTGTAGCCAAATGCAGCACTCAGAAGTAGTAAATGAAATGGCCTAGATACTGAGAGAGCCTTTAAACTTATTATCTAAAAGGGAGTTAAAAGACAAAACTTCTGAAAACCCCTCATAGCTGGCTTTCTAGATCTTCTACTCCTTAACTGCAGATCGAATGGCCAATACCAGCATACATTTTCTTGCATTAGCTTCTCTAGGGGCATGGATTACTGGACTCTATTAGCTGGTGCTGGAGGATGAAGTGCAGCTAAGGTTTGCAAGTCTTGTATTCTGAATTATACCCTGTCTTCAGAGGCAGCATTATTGTTTGGGCTATACAACATTAAAATTCAAAGTGTAGCTGTAATGTTGGTGGACAGTTCTGAGCTGCAGCTCATAGACTGGCCGTTAGTAGATGCCTGCTCTGCTAGAAGTGTGCTTGAGGCCACATTTGTGGCATTGCACCAACAGCCTTGCAAGCCATGCATAGGCAAAGTTCTTGAGGAAAGGAGTGCATTAGTGCCTTTTGCTGGTCTCACTTCTGCAGAGAACTGAGAAACACTCATCACCTTCTTGGCAGCTTGCAGAGTTGGATCCTGGGTTCAAAGGGGCTCTGCCTGGAAAACGTTCTCCCTGTGGATAAACTAAAAAGATGTTTTGACATGTCATGGCACAGAAATATTCCCCTTTCACCTCAGTCAGGAGGCCTGCATAGTCTGTGCTGACAGCTGGCACCAGTGAGTCAGTAGTATTAGCCACAGTGAATGCATCTAGGAAGGTGAAGGGCTTGATGATTTGAAGATGTGTGTTGCAGAGGTACTGAGGAATGTGAGGTGAAGCCGAGTTAGAGCAAAACCTGGCAACTGTACTTGAGCAGTGTCTGGAAGTTATCTCACCCTGTGGGATTCAGATGTGCGTTCAGGTCCTGACTTGACTGCTGGCTTCTCACGTCAAGGTGTTCAAAGGGGAACTGGCATTTACAGAAGAGAGTAATAGGTAGCAATTTCAGTTCTCTCAGACTCAATCCTGTAAGTTTCTGGATACTTCAGCTCCTCACTGGTAAATCAGGTATGAACGTGTTTTTCAGGACATCTGGAACAGTTGAGAACAAGTGTATTAATATACAGAAGGAATCCAGCTACAATGATGGTGAAGGTTATGAAATGCCCAAATCAATGTTCTCAGGCAGATCAGACATTCTTTTTTCGGTCAGAGTGGAAATAACTACAGTGTTTCGAACATTAGATTACCATCTTCCCAGAAGGCAGATGTGAAACTGCATAAACATGAGTAAACAGACCTATCTTGAGCAGTTATTTATCTGCACAACTGAGTCTAGTTTTGAGCTATTAAACCCATTATGTCATTAAAGAAGGCAACACCTGGTTATCTTTTTTCTGGGCTTTGAATGTTTGTCATATCTGGTGGAATGGTTCAAATTTGTGGGACATTATATTAGCATTTGGTTCTTTTCACATCGTCATCTCTTTCATTTTAATGGTTTGCAGTCACTTAAAGTAATAATAGGAAAACTTGAAAATGTTTTCCTCTAGAAAGAGGACACATTGTCTCCATTTTGCCAACCAGCACCCCACCACTGCCAATCCATTAACAAACATGGGCAGAATCACCTATACTGGGACATGACATCAAGTATTTTGTGGGTGCGAGCTCCATCTGCTGATGAACCCCGGTCTCGGGAAACCTTTTAGACCAGCCTTCAAAGTGACATACTAGATAGAGCCTTCTGAAGACAAAAGGGACAGATCGG
>JAVHNF010034403.1:0-11354 GCA_034783455.1 Micropsitta finschii | reverse complement strand
TTCTCACAGGATTCTCTCTACTTTTCTGGTGGTGAAAGAAATAGCATGACTGCAGCTTTTATGATGCGTGGTTTTGGCTTCCTTTCTTTCCCATTTAGGTCCCGGAGACGATCCTTTTTCACCTTTTCTGAAGCTGGATCTTGAGAACTAGTTTCAATGAAGTTATTTTCATTACCCAGTCGTGAGGGAAATAGCTGAACAACAGTCTCCTCTTTTGTGAAAGCAGAGCTACCGTTTCCTTCTAGTTGTGATGAAAAGTTATTTGTGTTATTTTCTACTTGCGAGAAGACTGAATTGGGAGGATTCTCTGCTGTTGATGGAAACAGAGACATTGGACCATTTTCTGCAGGTAAAGGAAGAAAAGGATCGGAACCACCGTCAATATTCAGAGGCATTACTTTTTTTGCTAGATCATCCAGCTGGGAAGGTAAGGTTGCACCAGACAGATTTTCGATTTGTGAACATAAAACACTCTCAGGCTCACTTTTAATAGGAGTAGACAAACTTGGATTTATGACACTTCCCACTGAAGGCAACATAGGATTAGCCAAATTTTCTAGGTGGGTTGGGAAAAGTGCACTTGAGACATGTTGTACTTGACTGGAACCAGTGGGATTCAAGTTAGGTTTGTTCTGTGCAATTACAGCAGCACCACTGTGATTGGCCACTTTTGTGGGCACAAGATACACAATCTTCCCATCATTCGGCACATTTTGCATACCGACAGATTTTCGTGGTTTCTTATTTTTACGCTGCATTTTAAAAGCAACATATTCTTCAGGGTGTGCTGCTTTCATATGTTTGCCAACACTCTGTGATGAATTGTATGTTCGAGTACATCCCTCGACCGGACAACTGTATTTCCGAACTGGGGCTGCTGGTGATGCAGCTGGACCCAAAGAGCTATTTATGTTAGGCTGTGAAGGAATAAATGTAATACTTTCTAAGGTTTTTAAAGGCAGGTTATATAGATTAACTGAAGCCTTCATGCTGCCTTCAATTTCAAGTTGGGAAATGGGTATAGCGTTTCGATATCCCGCCTGATTCTGCACACCGAATGGATTTACAATGCTCACTTGTCTTTCTAAGCTCTTTGATTCAAGGGCTTCTGGTTTTAGCGTGTCTGAGGTCACAGAAATATTTTGAATATTGTGAGTCTGACTGAGACAATCTCCTTCCTTTCTCTCTTGGAAAACTGGAAGACAAGGGTCAACCAACGTGCACAACTGCTGGGTTTCAGGTTTAGCGGTCTCTACTCTGCTGGCAGCAGCAGCCAATTTACCTCTTTTTACAAAGTTATCTTGGATCTTCTGGTTAACAGCAGGCACCTCAATGCTGCTTGCTGGAATTACCGCTTCTTCCTTCACTGAACCTGTAAGAGACTTCTCGAAACCAGCATCGTTAGGCAAGGAATTGCTTTGCTGCAGCACAATTGCTGATGCATTTATACTTTCATTCCCTGCTGGTTCTGCTTTGACTTCATTCCACACTATGTTTTCTCCTTCGGTAAAACTACTTGGGTTGTCAGCCAGAGGAGATGTCAATTCCTCTTTAACAGCAACTCCATCAGTATTTTCATTAGCGTTAGCATGTTGTCTGAGATCGCACTGGTTAGTCTGGCTTTCAGGCTGCTGCACTGCTTCAGGCTGCTGCACCACTTCAGGCTGATTGCTGTGATCCTCAACGTGCTTTTCCAGTTCGTTCTGAGAACGGTATACTTTTCCACAGCTTGTGACTTTGCACGTAAAGGTATTATAGTGTTGTGCTTCATGATCATAGAGTAAATAGGCTTCGGAGAACACTCTGCCACATTTAGGAAACATACACTTTGCTCTGAAGACTTGATGTTCTTTCCTATGTGTCAGCAGCTCAGCATAACTATTAAAACCAGCCTTACATTTCATCTGAATGCAGATATAAGGCTTGCTGCCACAGTGCATTTGTAAGTGATCATTCAGGTGAGTAACACTCACAAAATGTCGTCTACAGTACTGGCAAATCACTTTTTTGCTTTGCATTTCAAGAAAACGTTTTGCTTCTTCATTGTCTTTGTGTCCCTTTGCATGTGCTATGAGGTTTTTAAAATATTTAAAACCTTTCTTACAAAATGATACAGGGCAGGTGAATTCATTAACAGGGAGAGGCTTCTGAACCGGCACTATCTCTGGTATGTAAGGTTTATCTTTGTCATTGTTTTCATCATCTGAGCCATCATTATCATTAAACACAATGAAGTCTGTTGAATAAAGACTGTTCTTCTTAATGGGTCGCTGCTCCTGTTTAGATACAGGATCAGTTTTCTGATTCTCGTTGGCAGTTGCTATTTTAGGAGGTCTTCCCAGTCTTTTCAGTGGTTTCATAGCAGCCAATCTCTCCTTGCTGGAATTTTTAACATGCAGAGTTACATGGGGAACGAAGTTTTCTTTAGAATTGAAATTTTCGGCACAAATAGGGCAACTGTAAATTCCGTCTTTATAATGTTTTTGTGCATGCCTGACTATTCTATGTCCTAGGAATTCTTTGTCACATAACACGCAATACTGCATATAAGCTTGCCAGTTCCTAAATCTAGCTGATATGAACCCCCTCTCTCTGAGTTTTTTACTTTCTCTCTTCTTCTGCTTTTCATCTCCAATATCATTAAGAAGACTTGAAGCTTCATCAAAAGTGCCAGCAAGTCCATTCATAGAAGCTTCTTTAGTCTCTTCTTGGCAATCCTCAAGCTTCTCATAAACTTCACTATCGTTTAGTTCATCTATTGATGACACGATAGACGCCTCCTCTCCCATAAGTGCCAGACACTGACGCTTCAGAGTTTTCCAGTCCCAGAATTCTGGATCAAAAGGCCACTGAGTTTTCAGTACAAGTAAGAGTTCACAGCGCAAAGAATTTGGTATTGGAAGATTCTCTTCATCATACTTCTGGTCAGGCTGATTGTATAGCATTTCAACAGCGTAATATGCATCCACAGTGGGTTCAAGAAGAAATTCACTCAGCTGACAAGCACGTTTGACCTCCAAATCATCTGGAAGTAGGCAGGAGATAGTCTTGCAAATAGATATCTTGACATCTGCATTTTCACTGGATTCCAAGCGCAATGCTTTCACACACAGTTCAATGCAGGTTGCAAGCCCAGCACTATCAATCTGCAAAGCAAGACTCATTTTAGTAAGTCAGCATAGTATAACCCTTTCTATATTTGTAAGTAAGAGATACTATTATTCAATGCTGAGTGTCAGAAAACATGCCCCTGGAGTATATAATTATACTTTTTACTTTAAGAAACATCATGATTTGCCTTTAGATACTGTTCTTTTAAGTTGCATAATTTGTCTTAATGCTACTAAAACAATGTGAAAGCTTGCATACAACTAAGCCACAAAATAACTGTATGTTCTGTCTAGCTTAATAGCTTTAGGACTGTATGTTAGAAGTGTTCAGCTTTTATTAGAGCAATATTGAGCCTTTTCCATGAAGCAAAGCCTGCCAGTTGTGTTGCAGTTATTTGAAATGAGCTTCTATGGAGCATTAAGTTAACACTGTGTAATAGTAAAAGTGCTACAGCTGAAGTAACAGAAGCACGTGATCTTCATATAGAAATCACTTAAGGTATAAAAGTTTATTTTTGTTTATAAAGATCATGCCACTTCAAAGTCAACTGACCTCAACTGAATGAGCACATGGCTTCATTCCAACTGAAGTAATAAGCACAGTTAAATGTTCCATCATTTAAGTGTTCCAAAGGTCATGTGGTCTTTTCCCATACCCTCAGGCAACATAAATTACATTTATGTCCACTTTACGGTCCCTTTATGCAGCCAAGGATGTATAGAGAGGCTGTGGTATACATCAGAATAAAGTCTGCTGAATTTATAAATGCACAAGTCCACTACCCACATGGTCTCCAATTTCAGCTATCAATGAAATGATCCACAGCTCGCTAGAGAAACATCAGTATGGCACAGAGCAGACAGAGCTCTTAATATCGCAAGACTCCATGACAGTTACTTTTCCTTCCCTTCTGTAACTACAGTTCAGCTCAGATCTTTGGAAAATATACTTATTAAGATTAGAAGCCCATGATTAGCCAGACCAGAACACTGCAAAAGGGAAAAAGGAATGTTTATTCTTAGAATATACCAAATTACAGAAACCTCCCAACTAAAAGCTTTCGTAAGAACTCAATGTAGCTATAAACATTAAATAGTGCAACTACTAATGAGAGGAATCCAGGAAAATTTGACCGCAACGTTAGCTGAGGTAGGTTAACAGAGTTTTTAATACAGTGTTGGATCTATGTCCAGAAAGGCAGGTATTTCATTTATCAAACCAAACTGCATTCTTAAAGTGGCAATTCAAAAGGAGGTTTTTGATATTTTATTTTTTAAAACTTTCTGTAACTTTCTTATATATTAATATACAGCCTTCACTTCTTCTCGTAATGTTTTCCTCTCCATTTTCTGTAATATTTGAGATATGGAAAATAATGAAGTGGAATGTTAGGATCAGCTCTTGTTTACCCCCCCCCCCCCCTTCTTTTTTTTTCTAAAGGAATGAAGGCATTTTTATGATTCAAAATGAATCAACTTATAGTTTGCCTGCAGAAGGAAGTTACTATGGCCATTCCTGAAACCAATTAGGATTGTGCCAAAGCTGATGCTACACAAGAGACAGGATGTCTAAGCAGCTTTCATAGATTTTCCTGATTACGGTTCCATTAACAGTGCCAAAAATATTCTTTCAGGAGTATCCTTACCTCAGAATTAATTACTTTAATCAGGAAGAAAATGTGATAAACAGTCTTAGTTAACACAGAAAGTTGACGACATCTCTCTAGATACACTTGAATAGAAGGCTCTACCCTTTGCTGCAGTTTACTCCAGAAAAGAGTCAGTTCCCTAGAACAAGAGAACAGTATTTCAGAGCCAGCAATGCAACCACTAATCTAAAAATGCAAGGTTGATGACAATTTCTGTTTTGTCTTTGGAAAAGGAAAAAAGAAAAATCTGAATTTATTCACACCTTATCTTATAGAGAAAAGTTTTTATTAATACAGCACACTAATAGTATCTCATTTTCACAATTGTTACAGTGACTCAATTCCAGAAGGACAGATCAGAATAAAATCAGTATTACCACAATTTACACTATATAATTTACAACTTATTATGTGGTCTTGAAAAATGTCTTGCAAAGTAGTTTACTCTTCACTCCACAGACTGGAATTTTACACTTCTGAATTCTTAGTAATTACTTGCAGCTTTAGGAGAATGGCTCTTCTTTGTGGTAGATACATTTTTCTTGAGCTGCTCTGCTTGAAGAACTGAATCTATGATTTACCAAGAAATTAGCCCCCAAAGCCAAACAGTATTACTGTTCATTCACTAGTTCATTCCTCCTTACGTGCAAATAGCCAGGAGTATTTAGTACCCCCAAAACTTTAGCAGCATCTGTTAAAGCAAAGTTCTGCATCAGCAGATGTTCTGCTGCTACTGCACATAAAAGGGAGGTGCACAAACAAAGCAAATTCTTCAGGAATTCTACCGGTTTGTAAGTACAACCAAACTGTTGGCAGCTGGAAATTCAGACCCTAGTGGCTCAAATACTTGCCAACAAAGACCACTTACTTGTTCCTACATTAAGGAAAGAAAGCCCTAACCACTATTCATCTAGCTTATTATTTTGGTTATAGTAATAAAGAGCTCCTTCTTTTCTAGAAGTTTGTTAGAGAAAGGTATGTTATGTTATAAGGACAGATGGGAAGAATACTTAATACATTAAACATTGGAATAGGTTGCCCAGAGAGGCTGTGGAGTTTTCTTCTCTGGAGATACTCAAGAGCTGTCTGGACACAATTGTGAGCCATGTGCTCTAGGTGTCCCTGCTTGAACAGGGAGATTGGACTAAAGACACCTGGTGGTCCCTTCCAACCTCAACCACTTGTGATTCTGTGATTAAATGTTGACATAATCCTGACTTGCTGCCTGTAGATAATGGATTCCTTATTTCTGCAGCCTACGATTATGTGTCAGGAAAAATTATTAACCAGCTAGTGGCATCTGTAAATGCCTCATCATACACTCAACCTTCAAATTCCCATAATGGAAGCTAATCTTGTCAAATACTTTTTCCTTACACTTACTTAGACTTTTTGCCTTACTGCTTTCCTATTTAGCTCACTGATTTTATCAGCTAAAGAAAGTTAGCTTAGGGCTTATGTATCAGCTTTACCTTCCCCAAACTAAATTTTATTCCACTAGACAGAGAACCATTTGCAAACTCACCAGGCACAGTACATCTCTCCTTGCTGCAGCTGGCGAGATAAAAATGCTGCACATAAAATCAGAGCACTTTTTTCATCTCCATCGGATTCCAGGTTACAGATCATTTCTAGAGCATCTTTGCAATCCACTTCTGAGATCTAGAAGTGAGGAAAGAAAACAGGACCAGGACTAAGCAAGTGGTTTCATTTTCAGACATAGACTCATCCTTTGCAAAAAGACAGTAAGTTAGAATTCAATGAATATTTAACTCTATCAGAGGTAAGTTTCAAAGCAAATCAGTGCGTTTCTAGAGTGTCAAAACTGATTACACCACCAGAAGAAACTGTTTTGCTAAAGTGAATATAAACTTGTTTCTCAGACACAAGAATTATTTGTACTTACTGTCCCAGTCACCTAAAATTTTTAAGGTACATTAATTATTCATAGATATTACATACCTGTAATAATTGTACTAAGCAGACTTATAACTTGAAATTGCAGCTTCACAGAAGAACATTATTCCTGAAATTCTAACCCAGTTCACTAGTCACTGATGTTGCTGCTGCTTTAATACAAGAGCATGTTTAATTTAATGATTAATGATTTAATGATTAATGAAGCTAAGGTTCAACATGACTGTTCCTGTGTTTTTAAAAAATCAATGATAAAAAGGGAAGCTGTACAGTAAGAAGTAGATCAACTGAATAATCTTCTAGAAAAACATTAGTCTCTGCAACGTAACTTGTTTGTTCAAGCAATGATGGAAACACTTTGTTTTGTAAGAAAACAAAGGGAAAACCAGTCACCCGATAGTACTAGACAGTTGTATCAGTATTGAATCACAGCACTTGTTACATCTACTGTCTAATTTGATTTTCAGCAGACTGGTTTGCTGACATCAATTAGCACATCTGGCAGGACATGGTGGTATTTATTCTTTGACAGTTGAAAAATAACATGGCCACTGAAAAAGCACTGTCTGAAGTCTCTCTTGAGAAACCACAAGACCTCCCAAAGCAAGAAACAGCAACGCCCACCCATACACCCAGCTAGTTCAGTACTTTGGATAAGGTGGCAGCACAGTTTGGCTGGGCACCATGTTATCCAGCTACTGGCCCAACAATCAAACTACTATTTTGAAGGGCACTGTAACTTGTTTTTTCCTCTAAATGGACACTGTAAGTGTACTAATAACCCTTCACTGAACATCATTTGAGGCTTAATAACCTCAAAGTCATTGTCTAAAGAAGACTGCATTTCTCAAGCCCTCAGAGAGGATGGATTAATTGTGATACCAATTTAGTCTGAAGGCCTACTTTGCTCAGTGCCCCATCTCAGACAGGGATCATCATTTAAAAGCTTAGGGAAGAGTATGAGGAACTAAACTTACAATAAAAGGATTTTTTCCCTGAAATGCCTTTCTAGCATTTCAGTGTTCCTAAGGGACCCAGCTTCCAGCAAAGGTCTGCACAGGTCCAGCCATTAAGACTGTCAGTCTAGCTTTTACATACTGCAGATTTGAATTCCTCACATTATTGAAGCAAATAGACTAATCCAAAACCAAAATTAGCTCAAGGGCTACTTTTCTGCTTATTCTGAACAGATATCAAAATTTCCAAGCCGCTAAAGAGTGAGCTATATTATTTACAGTTTACCTTTTTGTCTCCCATTTTCTTACTGTTCTCCCACTGTGAAACAACTATTCTTCGCAGTTCTGACATCCACCTTAACATATTAATAGCAGATCTGCCTTCTCTTGGTACACACTAACTTTCCAGAATGGCTAGTAATACTGCAACCCATGCTGCAGCTGAAGCTGCAAAGGTAAGCAACCCAAGCAATCCAAGAGTTGGAAAACTGAATTAGGTTCTCTGCAATAACCCAGTTTGAACTTACGTGTTCTGAACACATTCTTACAAACCAAACTACTCCACTACTTTTGTTCATGGGGATTCATGGTTCATTCACTGACTGAGCGCATTCTGCTTTGGGAGCAAGCTGGGGCTGAGTAATGAAGGAAGCATGTTTGCAGGGTTACAAATTCCAAGTTCCATTGAGCAAACACACAATAGATTACACAGCCCTGTCCCAGCTCCTCCTAAGCCTGTTCTGGCAGGGCCTGCAGCAGCCAAAGCTGGAGAGGTAAAACCAATCTGATCCTTAATATTTGAAGAACACACCCAATGAGAAGCTGTCATTTTAGAATTTAGTCTGTATCTAGGTAGGAATTTTTTCCACCTCTAGACACTGCATAGTTTTCATCACTTTAAGATCTATTTCAACATACCTATTAATGACATAAAAAGACGACAGAGGGAAAAAGACAGCAGAGAGATGCAGGCAGACAAGAAAACTGACATCTACGGTTAGTTTTCTTTTAAAAAAGGACAAAAAAAAGCTCAGACAGAACTTTGGGGTGGGATGAGAAATGAAGATGTCACCTGAAAGAATACAGAAAAGCAAAGCTGCCGTCTCTTCTTTGACTTTTGCATTTAAATAAGAAGGGTCTTGTGTTCCAAACGAGATCAAATAACTGATTTTACCTTCAATTTCACCCAGATGTTGGCATCAAAAAAGATTACATTTATTCTCTGAACTGAAAGTAGCATCCGAAGGGCCCCATCCTATGTATTACATACTACATAAAAGGCTATAGTTAAAATAGAAAGAGTGGGAAAGCCATTATCTTCCTTCACTAATAAGATCTGAGGCAGAACTTTAAAATACTTCAAGCAAATTGAAGTTTTGGCAGAGCCAGAAAATGTCCAAATGTTACACTTCCTCAAGTGTTTTGAGTCATTACTAGTCAGTTGAAAATTACTCACAAATAAAAAACCAAAACCCAAACCATCCAAAACCCAACCAAAATATTTCAGATCATATTTAAAAACAAAAAACAACTCTTCTACAGGAAAGCAACCTATGATTAGTGACTTTATCATCATTAAAGAAGCAAGTCTAAAGAAAGTTCTTCATTTTTTACTTACTTCTTCCATTAGCTTTTCATTTGGTGATCCTGAGCAAAGACAGACCAGGTAGGTTTGCTTGAAATTGCCTTTTGCACTGATTTCTGGATGGTCAGAGCAGAGTTTTGCCAGGGCAGTAGCTTGTGTTATTTGCTTTGTTTTCATCAGGTGCTTAATACGCATATCCAGCAGTATAGGGCCTTCAAACACTAAAAAGTCATTCACTAGAAAGAAAAAAAATCCCAAATATCACATACACATTTTACAGCAGGTTACAGAGTTAACATATGACATTTACTCATTCATCTATACAAGTCAGAAAAGGTACAAAAAGATATGAAGCAAAGATGAGACAAAGCATCTTTTAGAACTGAACTTGTTTATCATATGGATTCCCTGCTACAGACATTTTATCTACTTGGAGGTTTTAATTCTTTCTAATTTCTTGGCAAAATAGCTACACACACAACAGATTTAGAAAGCATACAGATATTAAAATATCCAGATACCTTTTGATTATAGTTCTACAGAAAGACACATAACACAAAGCCACTACTCTTACATCCTTTTTCATGCATTTGTGCTATTCCTTTGCTAACAGTTGCCTTTTAAAGACCTTGCCATGAAAGGATAAATGTGGCGAGTGTAGAATTATCTGAAGTCCCTTCCATGGGTGTTAAATATTTTGTATTATACATACACAGAATGCAGTCAAACTCCTTTAAAAGTTTTTCAGCCAAGTAAGTTTCCTGCAAGAAGAGGCTTATCTTGTATACATTCAACTGTGTATAGTTTAAGACTGAAAGACACAGGACCGGTTGTATTTTATTCAACTGTATTTTGCAGATATGCTGCTACCTGAGTTACAACTCCACTGTCTACACTAACCCAACTGTAGGTGCTTCAGTGTAAGGCACAAGAATCCTATAAAAAAGGGAAGCACAGGTTAATGCACCTACTCTTACACATGTATCTCAGGTTTCATCCAGATCTTCAAAATCAGTATTGCTTCAACTTTGAAGCACGAGGTTTAGTACTACCCCAAAAAAATTCAGTTAATAAAACCAGATAAACACAGAGATGATCGATTTTGTTTAATCCTTTCTACATCATCCCCTCCCTGTGACACCTGCTTCCACAAGCTAGTTATGTTCTGCATGAAGAACCTTTTTAGTTTTCAATTATTCACATCTTAGTATCATGACACGTTCTTGTTTTTTAAAAACAACAGAATTTTCTACTGCAGTTTGCTTCCACTCTGTGAGAGACTGATCTGAGATCAGACTCCACTGCCCATTGTCTCAAAGACCGGTCTTTAAAGCTAAGATGGAAATCCACCTATCTTTTGTCTCAGAGATGGGTGGGAGGAGTTAAGACTCTTCCATCCATTGCCTGAGGGATGAGTGGGAAAGAGCTGACATAAGACTCCTCCATTCATTACTCTGAGGATTGGTGTGAGCTATTATCCCAAGAACTGCTGCAGACACGTGTGTCAAAGAGCTGACTGCAAGACCAGGGAAACTGGTCCACCAGGAATGTGTAATATGTGACATGAAGAGCAGAGGTACTCCCCCCCCAACTCTACAAAAGGGGAAAAGGTAAACACATCACCATGGAGCCGTGGCCATGAGGACTACCCTGGAAGGACAACTCTGTGAGGACACTCTGCCGATGACTACTACGGATGAGTCATCACCATAAAGGCAACTCCATAAGACACACTCCATGGAGCTCCTTCAAGGGGACTCCAGAGGGATGCCTCCACGAGGACACCCACCACCAACTCTTGGGGAACACTCTGCTCTGATACTGACTACAAACCCTGAAGAACTCCCACCACCAATGACAGCAGATCCCCGAACACCGCTGGATTCACGGTGGTGACTATCTTTCTCTCTCTCTGCACCCTGAATTCTTACATCATTTTCTACCTTTTTTCCAATCTGTCCTATTGCTAACCCCTTTAATTACAATAATTTCTCTTTTATAATAACTGTCTTTTTGGAATTCGTAATAAATTGTTTGATTATGGTACTTGACCTCGTTTGTATCTTAATTTCACTCTTGGGATAATGAACTGAAACAGGGTCCAGCACTGGGATTTTCCTCCAATCGGACCCTGACA
>JAVHNF010034400.1:4987-15526 GCA_034783455.1 Micropsitta finschii | reverse complement strand
GGTGGTGCTGTGCTTCTTCTGTGCACAGAGCAAAACACCAGTTATGCCTGCGCACAGGGAGGTTTCAGGCCCAGCAAAGATGCCTTGCAGCACAGACAAACCATGGTGCATATGCCCCTTGGCAGTATTCCTGCCATGACTGTGCTGTCCTGTCTCCCTTTGTTCACAATTCACTTGTTCTTCTCTTTGTACATTCAGGCTTTCATGCTCCTGACCTCACAAGAACCACTGGAAGCAGCCATACGTCAGGGAGGGAGTCAGAGTCATGTGGGCTTGGATAGTTACTTGGTGCATAGGCAGCGAAAGAAAGGGGAGATGCTGTCAGTTGGGGCAAGAGCAGAGGTTTCAGTTGAACAGGGTTCTTCTGGGACCTGTCTACTGCTCTGCAATTGGATTCATCTTCTTGCTTTTTCCCATTGTGCCCTTAGAAATACAGTTTGTGTGGGAACTCATTACAAGTTAGATAGGTGCCAGCAGTGTTTCTCCATTCCATGAATGCATTGCTATATCTGCATTGTATTTTCAGCATCTTCCTTGTTATCTGCTTAGCATTTGAGCATGTACTAAGGCTTAAACTATGTTAAAAGACAGTTCTCCAGTGTTTGGTTAGGAGAGGTTTATCATGTGCACTCCTGTGTATGCAGAGCGGGCTGTAGTCTGGCTTAGTGCATCATCTTGACTTGTCCTGCATGATAAACACCCATAGCGAGTTAGCCTTTCTGGGGGTGAAAAGATGGTTCTTCTGGGTAGGTTGAATTGCCTCTGCAGACAGCAGGACGCAGAGCTTGTGTTCAGACACTAGTAAAAAAGATGCCTGTGTTCAGTGGGATGACAGCCACAAAATCATACAACCACAAATCATACAGGTTGCTATTGGTCCGGAGAGCCACAAATCCAGGTTCCGTGTCTAAATGTTGTAGAGCCAGTTTCTGTGAAGCCGCCCCACTGCAGTCTCTGGGAGCTGAGCTGTACCAGGACAGCTCTACCGTGCCAGTAGTTATTCCTGTGCTTACTGGAATAATCCTGGTGGATTCCAAGTTGATTTGCAGACACAGAGGAAGGCTTGCCATACACAAGAGATGCAAGCAAAGCTCAGCTAGTCTGAGCTTGAAACAGAGCACTTGCTTATCAGCAGTGCATGTCCTTATCTGCAGGAAGTAAGGAATAACCCCAATAAATCATGTCCTGTAAATCAAACCTGACAGATCACTACTCTCTTGAGCCATGTCACAAGAACCTTGATGAACAGCAGTGGAAACACAGCTGAGTCATCAGCAGGGAGTCATCACCTCGCTGCCTACCTCATGGAAAATTATTTGTACACCCTGTCAGAGAAATCAGCCTTCTTCTGTCCTTGTTTTCCTGAGGCAGGACTAGAGGAGCACACAGCACGCTCTTTTCCAGATGGGGCAAGTGACAGTAATGTGATCCGTGATTCTGTGAGCGTTAGGAGCAAGTATAAGCAAGGATGTAAATCTTTTCAGTGTATGAAGCAGGGGGTATCAAATCTGCCCCTCATTCATGCATTCGTAAAGCTTTTGGTTCCCTTGAATAAGGTGTGTTTAAAATCAAGCGAAACAAATAAAAACCAAAACCAACCAGTTTCTCACCTTGAGTGCTGTGCACATTCAGTATCTCATAGGAAGAGTTTTACTTCTTGCAGTATGAAACAGTTACTGAATGTAACTCATCAATGCAGAATGCCCTGATGTACTTTAGAAGCCCATTAGAGGTCATAGTCATAGTGACAGATGTTAATGAGAAGTAGGAACCAACAAAAAGAAGTAGGAAGCTATATTAGGATATATATATTAGCTATATTAGCTATATATATATAGGATATTAGTTACCAAAAGATTTGGTGACAAAGTTTTCTGACATATATAAGGATTTTTATTACAATTTCAAGTTTCTATCTAGGCTTCTTGGTGCATAAATCACTCGGAAAATAAGACTGAAGCACTCAAATATTAAAAGGGCTTTTCAATAAATTCTTCTTGCTTGTAACAGACATAAGTTCAGATCATGCCTCCTAAATCATGTCAAACATGGGCATGTCTTTCCCTTAAACAAGTTGTTCATAAGGTAGTAACATTGTACATTTAATGCAGTGGGGATAGGACCTTGGTTGGGAGGTAAGGAGAGCTGTGCCTGTGTAAAGGAGGAATAAGAACAACTTGATGGCACTCATAGCTTGAAGATAGGTCAGCGACATGTGTTCTTAATGGCAAAACTATTAATGGATGCCAAAATGATGTTACTTGACTGGTTACCGGCGTAAATGTGAAATCATTAAAAGGTAGATTTGGAAGCATACACTCTTTCATGGTACCCACTTCCTTTCAGTTGCATCATCAGGATTGAGACATACTTGACAGTAACATCATACAGGATTTAGCTCATGGTCGGTTACTACACCTCTTCCTCAAGCAGCAGATAATGACTGTGTTTGGGGCAGGGGGGAGATCTTCAGGTGGGATGTGTCACACACAGCTGGAGGGAGACAGAAAAGCAGCAGTTCTGTGGTGTGAACAGCTATGTGGAAGTCTCAAAACCAGTGTCAGTCCCTTCAGTGCATTGTAATGCCATGCACTGTGGTGGCTGTGACTGTGCAAACTCCATAAAGCCATCAGCTTTTCACTGGGAATCTAATTCTCTTGTCAGCTGTTTCTCTGGAATGGCCACTGAGATGATCTGGTTTTGCTCAGGGTGTTTGAGCACCCTGGTCCCACCATGGCCTTGCACTCTAGGAGCAGCTGCTGTTGTTTGGGGTGTGGGTGCTTCCCACTGAAATCCAGCTGATCCTGGGATAAAGTGGTTATGAGACTGTCGTGGCATGTGGACCCGTTGGGGTGTGAAGTCACCTGAATGAAAACATTGCCCAATAACAACAATTTCCTAGCAGAAAATGAGCTTTCTGTTGCTGCAGTGCTGTTCTTCGGAGGTTTTCCATCTGCTTTACAAACAATATCTGACTGAGCCTAGCAACGCTTCTGTGAGAACAGCATCTCTAGTGACAGTTTCCAGCTGTCTAGCATACGAGAGCACCCAGGTGCCATGGTAAACCAGGGAGTGAATAATAACTGTTCCCATTTTACAGAGGGAGGGATGCTGTTGGAAGATGGAAACAGACCTCCTAGCTGGGCTGTTTCACGGATGAAAGTCCCTGTGTAGGTGCTAAAGATGTGAGCAATGAGTGTGATAGAAGATCATATAAGGAAATTTAAGAGAATAAAGCTGGATAGTTCAGCTAACTACACCTTTGTCAATGAGCTAAGCAATTTTGGCCAGTTGCTCCAGTGTTCAAGGCCAGGTTGGGTGACATGGTCTAGTGTGAAGCCTCCCTGTCCATGGCAGGGGGGGGCGGATCTAGATGATCTTAAGGTCCTTTCCAGCCCAAACCGTTCTATGCATTTAAGCTTCTCTGTTCTGATAAGCTAGCACAGCCTTGCAAATGGGATAATCCACCAGGACCAGGCTAGGGGATTGCTCTGGAGCCTCAGTGGTCCTGCCTTGCCCTTCCAGGACTGCAGCTTGCCACAGGGCACAGAATGCAGTCAGCGCTGCAAGCTGATACTGTGGCACAGATGATCTCCATAAACTGTGATGACATTAATCTAATGTATGCATTCTCCTACAAATGTGAATACCAACAAATACAAATTCTATGCAAATGAGGCGTTCACACAGTATGTGCAAATGGTTGAACATCTGAGGACTCAAATATTACAGCAGAAGTTTGTTTTTTTTACAGGGATGCCTGTTCCAAAACTTGCCGTTACAGAGCCTTTCTGTGTTCCCATGGGAACTCTCAGGTAAGGGAGAGAGCTGCGGCCGGCTGCTCCCTTTGAACTCAAAGGAGCTCGTGAGGCAGGAACCCATCTCCTCTTTACTGGATTCTTCCCCCTTCCCCAAGCCTGGCTACTCAGAAGGACTTGCCCCAGCCTCTGTGGCACATCTCTCTGGGGAGAAAGGTAGATGTTAAGCATTCCTCAGGAAAGGAAGCTGCACCCTCTGCCAAATGGCAAAGAGCAAGTGCTGGCACTAGGTGCAGAAGAGGAATTATTCATTCATTCTGCGGGAGCACATATTGGGAATCCCTCTCTTGGTCCTTACCTGATCTCCCAGCTGTGCTCGTTGCAGCCTTAAGGGGTTTTGGGTAAGTAAATGCCCCAAACAGGCACTTGCACACACAAGGGGAAGGTTGTTCTGGTTGTGCTGCTACCAGGTAAGAAAGCTTTGCCTCTCGCTGCAAAAGGGAGAAGGAAGCAGAGGATGGCTGCGTGGTTTGCCTGAGACAGCAGGGAAAAGAGGAGGGAATTGAGTTCTCCTGTTCCAGCCCCAGGGGTAATTTGGTTTGCAATCAGAAAGTTAAAAGGTAAAACAAGTGTGAAGTGTTGCAAGAACGGTAAATGTAAAACCAGGATGCGGAGTCCTCCTTTTTTCTTAGCTGCTGGTGAAAGCTCAGGGGTCTAAGAGGGTTTCAAAATTGAGCTGGATCTTGTAAAACAAAATTATGCTGGTTCATGGGAACCTCCTGGGAGTAACAAGGGAAAAGATAACCCAGCAGTTCATGTACAGGCAGCCACAGCAATGCTCCACATGGAGGGACTGTAGCAATAGGACAAGGGGTGATGGGTTTAAACTGAAAGAGGGGAAGTTCAGGTTAGATACAAGGAAGAAGTTCTTTATTGTGAATGTGGTGAGGCACTGGCACAGGCTGCCCAAGGAAGTGGTGAATGCTCCATCCCTGGCAGTGTTCAAGGCCAGGTTGGACAGAGCCTTGGGTGCCATGGTTTAGTGTGAGGCATCCCTGCCCATGGCAGGGGATTGGAACTGGATGACCTTAAGGTGCTTTCCAACCCAAACTATTCTGTGGTTCTATTAGAGTAAAAATGAGGACCTCAGTGAAAGTTCTTAGTAGAAGAGAAGTGAGGATATGTGTTTGCAAAGACAGAACTGTTCAGATGGCTCTTTCCATTTAAGCCACTGATGCTGTGTAATCAAAGACTGTGATTTAGGAGAGGGAGCAAGCTGGTTGAGGTGGTTATATCTCACATACGGACTCTTCTCCAATACAACAGGGCATCTTTGTTGGTGATGATAGGACGATGCTCCTGTAAGCTCTGAATTGCCCTCTGGAGGCATCTCACTTAGCATTGGCTGTGGGGTGTCTGCCTGGCTCAATAACACTACGGAGATAAGGATTACTTGCTGTGGTCTTTATTAGCGAGGTTTTGGGTTTTCTGTGCTGGTCTTGAGCTCACAGATAGAATCATAGAACCATAGACATACACCTTTCAGCTTTCCCCATGCTCTCCCCTCCATGCCCTCAGTTGCTCAGATGGTTTCAAGTGAAGCAGCTTTCTGGTGTCCGTTGTCTGATCGGCAGCAGCCAGGTCTCTGGGACAAGATCACATGGACTCTTAACATAAGCAGGTAACTATTACACCCCACCCCTACCCTGACACTAAAAAATAAACCTTCTGCCAGCGGGTTAAGAGTTAGGGCCAGCAACCCATGGTATGTCCGTAAATCTTCATTGTTAGCCCATTAAATCAACAGCCTGCTCATTCAAGAGGGATTCACAAGAGGCAATACAAGACTGACCTTTGCTCTGCCATAAACGCCGGTGTACATGGGCCAGTTCAATCAACACACTTCTGTTCTGGCTCACTTCCCTCTGCGTAGTTTGTCTTACCGTGTGCCTGTGGGATTAGGGCAGCCTCTCGTTAGTGCAAGCACTTGGCTTTCCTTGTGCCTTTCTTTCGTGCAGCAGCTTGGCATGCCCCCGCGTCGCACCGCGGCCTCTCTCCCTTATTCACGTGGTGTTGGCAGGGCTGTCTGTAGCTTCAGCTCTTTGACAGTGTTGCACTGTTGCTTTTGGCCTCCCCTCGTAGTGTTCTAACCTTTCAAAGTACTGATTGCTGCCTCGCTGATTTTTACTGCAGCAAGAGGAAAAAAAACGGGGCTTTTGTGATAGCCAGATTGTTATATTTGTTGGTTGGTTTATTTTTGGCTTCTGGGGAGCATTTTGCCACTTTTCACTTTCTAATTGCCTCTTTCTAATCCAGGAACTTCTTAGCTCAAAGCTAACATTTTTTATGGCAACTTGTAATCACCTGCTGACTGGAACAGAGTAGAAAAGCAAAAGAAAACCCCAAAAATGCAAAAACCCAAACAAACCAAACCCCTCAGGTTCTGGCTTAAGGATCTGTGAAGGTAGGAAAACATAAAGGCTAATTTTAAGGTTTTCTTTTGTGATAGAATAGGAAACAAGTGAATGTTTAAAGGTGAAAGACCTGGCTGCACATGGAGCTCTAAACTTAGGCTTTATAACAGAGTATTTCCTTAAACTTCAGAGGAAGAGCTGGGTAATGGTTAACATTGCAGGGAAAAAACCACACTGAAAAGAAATTGCTTGGGCACCCAGGCTGTTTGCAGCTTGTGATAATATAGTGGGGACTTGACTGGAGACTTTAGGTAATAAGCAGGCCTGTTATGAGCACAGGAAGAAAGTTAGGCAGAGATTATGGTGGGCACACAGCCCCTGAGGGAGGTAGTGCTTGCTGAGATAGGATGCTGTAGTTCAAGACTGGCAAAGAAGGAAAAGCAGCGCTTGATCTCTTGGGAGAAAGACTTACATGTCTCTCAGGGAACACCGTCATGTGTGGAGGTGGCTGAAACTTTACCAGAACTTGTAGCATGACTGCGTTTTGCTTTAAAGGTGTGCAGGGGAGTCACGGTTTTGTTATGGCGTTGTAACAATATAAATAACAAAAGCAATGACTGTAAAGGCAAGTGTTTGTCAGAGGCATCTCTATTTTTCCTCTCCTCTTCTTCCTTAGGCATTTCGAGGCTTGTCCGGTTTGCTGGGGTTGCCCAGAGCCGCAAGGGTACGAGCTGGCTCTGACAGTAATTTACAGCAGCCTTGCTCCAGACAAGGCAGGATCAAGCCGCAGAACAACTCGCTAACACGTTTGATCACTCCCATCATTTCAGTCTCCGTGCACGCTGATGAACTGAAAGACAGAGGCAATGGTGGCGACAGGGAATTTTAAAATGTTTGTTGTGAATGGCGAAGCTGAATGTTAAATAGCAACATTTTGAAATGCTTCATCAAGTAGAAGCTCAGCAGAGATGACAGGCGGCCTGCGGATGAGAGGAGCACCATGGAGTAGTGCTGCCAGAGATGGGAATCAGGTGTTGATTCCGTTTACTTGCCCGTGCTGGTTCTGGAAGGAGTGCTCCTGTCTGCACTGGTGGGGTCTTACTGTGTAGATGCACAAAGGCTCTGCATGAGTGTCGGGACAGACCCTAGGCAAGTTCTGCTCACCCAAGTGGGTTGCAGACCATGCATTGCCCTTATCCCTGTGATCTGACTTCTTGGGCTGCTGCACCAAAGATGTGCTGGTGCTGCTGGTCCTTGTGGGGAGAAATCCACAGCCGTGGAGCGTCTCCTTTGCTCTTTGGCTGGTGACGGAGCCCCAGCTCGCCAGCACAGATCCCAGCCCAGGTTGGAGTTTGGCAGCTGTCATTTACCTTTGACCATGTGTCCCACATCATCTGTTCCCTTCACAGCTATTGTTACCTCAAGTGTATTCCCAAAGGATTCATCAGCCTCCTGGTTCTGCGAGCGGGACCAGTTTTCCCTGGGAGGTTCCCTGGCTGAACAGACTTCACAGGGCACAACCAATCCCGTTGAATGCCGTTTCCTTCCTTGGTTTCATTCCACTACTTGTAGCAGGCATTCTCAGACTGTTGAAATAATGCCTGTCTTTGTTCTGATACAAGACCCTTGCATATCCATGCAACACAAAGTCCCCTCCCGCCCCCCCGAAAAAAGTTCATCCCTTAAAATAGATAAAATGCTTTTTCTAAATTGCGATTTCCATGGATTTTGATGGAAAGGACGGAGGAATCATACATAGAAGGGAAAAAAAATCTTTTAAAATGAGAACTGAAGCAAATATAGCTTAGTAGTATACTCATTACAGAATGAACAGCATATTGTATGTGCTGTGTTAGAGGTATGTTATGAATAACAAAAGCACTGGAGCATTTACATATTTGTTTTCAGAAATCCTGGCAGTTGGATTTCACCATTCTGTGCCTCTTTGCCAGAATCACTAAACAGTGGTACATATGGCTTCTGAAGTACCATATGCCATGGAAAACGTTAGCTGATGCCTATACTGCTGCGACACACTATAGTCTTTATTTAGATTTTTTTGCAGTTTTGAACAAAGAATATTAGATCACGCAAAACATTGTGCAAGCAGCATGTAGTAGTACATACAGTAAACCATAATACGCTGTGCCCAAAGAAAAGCAAACTATAAGGAGGGGAAGCACTGGTGCTATTGTGAATTAGAACATGCACGTGCCGAGGGATGTATCGAACGCTGTGACATGGGCTTGTATGGCCGAAGCAGGAGGTTTTTCCCCAGTGCTTAAAGCAGAGAGTGAGGAGAATGAGCTCTGATTTTGAATCAAGTCCCAGTTCTAAGAGACGCTCCCTGTTCCAGAAAGTACTTAAGCTTAAATTGAAGTACATGCTTAAAATCCTTTGAGAGTGAAAGGAACACGTGCGTGAGTGCTTTTCCCCCTTATAGCAGGAGCGGTGATAGCTCTGCTCTCTCCCACATAGCTGCCTGAAAATAGTGGCAATGATCAAAGTTATAATGACTCATGTGAGAAACACCTTGAAAGTAAAACGAAATAGGGTTTTGAACACAGTCACCACCAAGTCCAACCTGAAATTAAAAATTAAATCAGGCTTTTGGTTTGACGAGAGCTTTTTTAAATACATTTTTTCCCTGTGTACTGACAGCCCTCAAGATTACTGCATTTACACAGGTGATGGCAGGAGAAGTGCCAAACCCTGGCAGAAGCCTGATCTTGGGGAATGGCTGAAGGGGAATATGGCTCTGGAAAAAGAACAATGTGGCCACAACCCCCCTCAGAGCAGTGCCCTACTCTCCCATTTTTCCCTCTTCTGACTCCTCTGCATAGACACCATGTCCCTGTGAATAGATTTGACTTTAAGCATAGGAGTAGATCAGGTGGGATTACTGGCATATTTAAGCAAAGATATAATGTTTGGAGATGGGGGGGAAAGCACCACATCTCTACCTTTCAGTTAGATTCTTGCTCTTAAAGCAGACCCAGTCACGGTCCCTGAGGATGGTACATTATGGGATTCACACAGCCTGTGCCCCAAGTGTGTTAGTGTGAAGCAGCTAGTGTTAAACCAGGAATAGCAGGAAATTGGGGAAACACTTTATAATCTGAAGACATTTAGTAGGTTAAGACCAACCGACTAACCAAGACAAAGACAAAGCCAGTGCAGAAACAGAAGGTGGATAAGGCTCAACCCCAAATACAGCCAGAGCAGAGCGACTTTGGGAGCAGAAGGCTAAAAGGCCAAGGACTTATGACTGAGCCTGCACCACAGATGGTCAGACAGGGAAATGCAGGGAGCCAAAGCCACTGGCTATGGGAAAAGTTGTCCCATAAGCCTGGGGCAGAGCACAAGGTGGGGTTAGAGATGGGCACCACCACGGTGCAGCATGCTCCTAGGTAGGGAAAGGATGGATGTGGGGCTGTTGTGGGGTGCAGAAAGATGTATGTGGAGATTTACTAGCACGGGGAATTGCATAGTGGCCCGTGGTAAGGGGATTGAAACTAGATGATCTTAAGGTCCTTTCTAACCCAAACTGTTCTATGATTCTGTGATTTAAGATGCTGAGGCTGCCATAGGGATTTGTCTATGAGGCAAGGACTGTATGCTCTTGTGTGTAGGTAGCATTTTACACATTTTATGAACCACTACTTAAATGAATGGATGTAAACAGAAATAGAAGTGGGAAGAGAAGCTGGAGGAAGGCAGAGGAATGAAGGGAGCTTTCACTGAGCACCTGTCTGAGGTTGATTCTTGGGTTCACTGAAAACCAGCTACTGGCTCAAGTTCAAACCTCATGAGGTGGTTGTAGTTTTATGAAAGTAATAAGAGGGGAAGATTAACATCTTTGCATCCATCTCATAGTGAGGTGGTTTAATTCCTTTGTAGGAACAAGGACCTTTACAGGACCCGCAAGTAAAGGAGGATGGGGTGTTTCTCCCTAAAGGAAGGTGGTAGTAGCAGCCCCAAGCAAATGCTCCCTCCCTCCATCTCTGCTCTCCACATCACCCAAAGGAAAGCATGGTGGGTGCCCAGCCTGTTCCTTTTTAGGCTGTGAAACAAGATGTCAAAACCAGCACTGAGCCCACTAAGTCACAAGCACAGGGTTGTCCAGATTACAGCAGGTAAAGCTTCAGAGGGGAAGGACGACCTGGGTTGGGTGGGCTATTGAGTAGGTCAGTGCCTCTCCTTCCCCTGCACAGGCAGCAGGTCATGCATGAGGATGGACGGGGACAGTTGTGGGCTTGATGCCTGGAAGCAGTGGAGAGGGGGGTGCTGCAGACTTGCCCTGCCTCCCCCTTCCATGGGGTTTAGAAGAGCCACACACAGGAAATCTTCCCCTAAATTGTGTGGGT
>JAVHNF010034397.1:5315-17999 GCA_034783455.1 Micropsitta finschii | reverse complement strand
CCCCCCCCCCCCAAGGGGTATTGTGGGTTGAAGAGGGGTGCAAGAAGCTCGGAGGCCCCATTGGCCACCCAGGAGTACCTGGGGCTGCCCACCAGAGCAAGGAGCACTGCTTTGCAGACAAGCTCAGTTTCCCAACAGGCTCCAGTGGCATTGCTGGAGGTGCCAAGCCTGCCTCTGAGCATCGTTTTCCAGCCTCTGCCTGGCTGGGGCCTTCTGTGGCTTTCTCTGGTCTCAGTCCTCCCAGTCCCCAAAGCACAAACCCAGTGGTTGCCTTGTGCTTGGCTGAAGGCATTTAATCACTGTCTCAACGTGATGGAAATATGAGCTACTCCTGTGCCAGTCAGGACACGCTCTTCTTGCACGGACGAAGATGAGCAAGGAGCCATCCAAGCGTGAAATAGTTGTCAGGCTTCCAGAGGGTCACAAGATATATGGATTATGAAGTAGAAACTCCCACAGATCTCAGATTATCAAATATAAAGACTGCAGGAGAAGATTGCTTCAGTGCGTTAGATCACAGGAGCACTGTCCTGAATGCAGAGCTGGGCTGAAGCACCAGCCCAAAGGCTGACTGAGTCCATAACACTCCTGCTCATAAGCTTTGGGTTCCCCCAAAACTTGGCCATCCCTTGGTCAATAGAACTACCTTGTGCCTGTTTCTACCCCAGCTCACAGGAATGGGCAGGTTTTGTGCATGGGTGTGCTATGTGGAGCAGAAGCCATCAGAAGGTTAGAGCACTTGAGGGACTGGAGATCGGGATTAAACAGGACGCTTCAGGCAGTTTGAACAGGAACTAATAGGATTAGTGGCCCTGGGTTTGACATCGGTGGGAGCTGTCTGTGCGTGTGGATCAAATGCCTTTAGCACAGGGTAACCAGGGGGAAACCCAGCAGCATGATGGCAAACCCTGAGGGGCTGTCAGAGACAGAGCTCCTGCGTGCCTGAGATCCAAAAGGATGTTTTTGCTGGTGGGAAGACACTGCTTTTCCCCTGACCCTCTTTCCTGAGCCCCAGAGATAACAAGGAGCAATGCTGTCATGGGTGCTAGTGCTCTGAGGCTGAGGAGGGCTCTCTGATATTTCAGCTGAGGTAGGTTTTATCACTGCACTTGGCTCCCAGCTGTGACATGATGGGATGGCCTCTCACAGGTCACTGCACCATCCCCCTTTTCCAGGATATAGGAGATGTAGTTGAGCATCACGTCTCTGTTCTCGTGTCTCTGTGCCCCATGTGCATTGCCGGCAGCCAGGAGCATGGCCCTGGCCAGGACAGCCATATCTTGCTGGACTGCTTTCCACCAGGAGGAGCTGAGCCACTAACACAGATGATGCTTGTGAGGTGCCAGGGCTGTGAGAGCAGGGCAGAGGCTCAGTGACCCAGGAGGTCCCTTCCAGCCCCAGGTCCCTATGTGCCAGCCAAATCATAAGTCCCTGTTCCAGATTCAGAGGAAGCAGAGGACAGGCTGGGTGCAGGCCCTGGAGCCAGCAGAGAGGTGCAAACATGCCTCCCTCTCTAGAGTGCTCCCGCTCTGCCTGTGCCCCCTCTCTTTATTTCTCCAGGCCCCCCTCACCCTTCTGCCCCTAAGCCTGGGAGTTTCTTACGGGTCCTGAACAAGACTGCTCATTAAACCCAGCCCTAATAGGGACCATGGCTACGCAGCACCCTCCAGCTCTGTACAGGGCTGCTTATTCTTCTCTTTCACTGCCACCCACCAGTTATTCTTCCCCGTAGACCAGGCTCAGCCCAATCTGAATTAATTGCAAGAGTCAGACGTCAGCTGCCTTTATGTAATGCTCCTGTGTAATTCCATCTACTCGTTTCCGCTCCCCCACTCATTTATTCACCCCAGGTTCCTTTAAATCAGCAAAGCCTTTTTATTATTATTATTGGTTTCCCCACAAGGTCTCTTTGTAAAGCATTTTCCTAATCCAAGGACTTGGCATTCCCCAGGGATCTGGGCTGAGCAGGAGCAAGCCCCAGGGGACCATAACAGCGGGGCGAGTGCCTTCTCTTGGGTTTCCCTGCGCTGAGCACTGCCTATGACTTGTATCCTTCCCTAATTACTCCTGTTTCACTGTTTTCTTCTACTGCTTCAGCAAAGACGTAAGTTAGACTTTGGAACTGACCCCTTACAGCATGAATATACGTATAGATACGTACAAGTTTTACCTTTTCCAAAGATATATTGTGAATTTTTGGAGAACAGCTATTCCTGATGGCAAGATGAAGAATTATCCTATATGCTTATGGAACACCAGGAGATCTAATACTTAGTAAAGCAATTCTGCAAGAGGAGTGGGAATTCCCCTTCATCTCCTCCCTCTAGTTCATCACCACCGTGTGCCAAGAGGTGCCGGGCTGGAACCCCTGGGTGCACCAGCTCAATGGCAGAGCTGCAGTAGCTGCAGAGTGCTCTGGCCACTCTGATGAGCTGCCTGGCTCCACATGCTGAGAAGGGCCTACCTCTCACTCATAGCACTCCTACTGGAAAATGGCTCTTCATTTAGCTCTTGTGTTGACAGGGCTCAAATTAAGAGGCAATTTAGGCAGCTCTCAGAGGGAGAGATGCACATGAGTCCTTCCAAGCAGGCAGTGGGGCTTGTAGGGAATCCTATCCCAAATTCCTGCAGCACTTAGTGGATAATTACATTGGGTTTTATCTTCACATTATGGTTAACCCCATCTTGTACTCACAGCTACATCCAACCCCACCTGCCAGCGAATACCATGGGCAGAGTTAGACACGAGTTATCCCTCACAGAGCTGTGAGGGTCTCAGAGGGGGTTTTGCAATACCTGGGCCCTGAAGGAAGAGCTATGGAGGTATTAGGATCGAAAAAAAGTCATCTGATTTGCTTATTGATTTCCAGTAAAATCTGATAATTAGAAAAATAGTCCTGCCGGCTTGTATGTGCCGTGCTCACAAAGGAAGGAGGCAAAATCAGTCAGGGGATGACAGCACCTCGATACTCACGCTGTAATTTCTCTGGGCAGACAGACAAGTATCCCTGCAGCTGGTGTTAGTCTGTGTCTCGAGGGACAGAGCAGAGAGCAACAGCACAGGCAGCCCGGAGCATCCTCAGGTCATGTGCAGCCCCAGGAAAGGACTTTTGTGAAGATAAAACTGCCACAGACAGGACCCCAGTGCTGGGGCGCGGGTACCAGTCCCCTGGGCTGGCTGCGGTGCCATCACAAACCCATAGGTGATCTCACCTCTGCCAGCATCACCCACAGCTCCTGTTTGCGCTGGTGGGGAGATGCTGCTGTGTAAATAGGTGATGCCACGTCCCCAAGCACATGGTGAGGCTGGTCCTGTCATGAAGGGGGTGTCCCCAAGGCCAATGCTGGCACAGCAGCGAAGGTGACTCTGCTGAGGATCATATGTGCCTCCTATGCAAATAAACAGAATATGTTGCTCTCTGCAGATTCCTAATATAGTGCCTTCTACCATCTGTAAATAGCACACTTAAATAGCAGTTTATCAAAAACAAGTCTGGGGGAATTATCTGAAATCAGCCTGTGTGATGAAAGACACGAGCTGGAGGGCTGCATCCTGCATGGGAGTCTGAGAGCTGAAAAGTAAGAGCAGCATTGAAGGCAAAACACATTTGCTGCACTTCACTGCTGTTCTGCTGCCCAGACTCTGAGCAAAACACCCCCGAGGCCCTGACCTTACAGTGCCAGGCACAGCAATGGCTGTTACCGCAGCTTTGCACACTTTGCAAGCAATTGATAAAGGAACTGGGAGGTTTTTGCAAGCGAGCTGGCATTTTACCTTTGGAAAATCAAACTTCAAAACATTCTCCTCCCAAACAGCTCACTGGTTGCCTTATTTCTGCTTCCCAGCCTTGCTCACCCCTTCCTGCTGACCTATACCACCTTTCCTTGTGACCTCTCGGTTGTGTCTCCTCTGTTGCCCTGCTTGCTCCTCTGTGTCTAAGAAAGCCAAAGAAGAGTTAATTGCTGGAGTGCATTGCACTTGACAGAGATTTAAGGAATCTCCTGGAGCTGGCATTGCAGAACCTCCTAGAGTATGGGCGTGCAGAAAGCACAGGGCTCCACGCAGTGCATGTTAGCTAGGGCAGGGCAGGCATCACCACCTCTAGCAATGATGGGCATCATCCTTGGCCTCCAGAAATCATCTTTCTTGTTTGGTAAGGAAGGCAAGGAGATAAAGGATCATGGCTAAATAACGAACAGATGGGGTTCCAGTCCCTGGCTGTGGACCATTCCCATGCTGTGGGATAAGGAGCACACTGCCGTGTGCCGCACTCAGACCCAGGCAGCAGTGCCCGGGCTCCCAAGGCTCCAGTGGTGTCCTGGGTGTTTATCAGAGGAGCAATAACCGGGGAAGGAACTGGGAGGAGGCTCTGCCCTTGGCCAGCAGTGCTCCAGGGCAGGAGCAGTCATCTGTAGAGAGACAGGCTCTGCGCACAGGGAGCTGCTGGGAAGGGAGGCTCCTCTCCTTTGGGCTCGAGTTAACTCTTGTGTGGGTCAGGAGAAATAACTTCATATCGCCAAGTCTCACCCATTAGCATTCTGCTCCAGCATGGGCTTTATAAGCTGATCTGACTTCGTAAGATAAAAAAGTAATAACACTGACCTCTATTATTTATTAGCTGCCTTTATGTGTCCTGGCAAAAAGATTCCTTCCTCCTTCCTGGCTTCCTTGGGTTGCTCTGAACAAAAGGCGATGCTGTCACTCCACAGGTCCGGTCACCCAGGATTTCACAAGGCTCTAGAAAACCCTTCTCGTGGCTTAGGATTTATATTCCAGATGTGCCAGGCACTCATTCTGCTCCCGTCCTGCCTTCCTGGATGCACAGGGTGGCCTGGTGCTCAGGCTGCAGGCAGCGTGGGACAATTCCCTGCATGGAGGGAAACACAAGGCAATTGGGCATGGCTCTGACCAGAGCACTTGTCTTTTGTGCTGAGTTCAGGGCTCTTCTGCATTTAAAATTATTTTGCCTCCAAACTCTAAAATTACTTGTCCAAATGAAGCCCGTGTTCGCTGTTCCACCTGGGCTGCATGGGACTCTCAGGTGAAGCCTGCTGCTGGATCCATGCTGGATCCTTTGGGGTCCTATACATTGGTTTTGAGTAGATGGGTCCTGGTGTCCCAGCCAAGTGTTCCTGGGGTGTTTGCCCCATCTCAAAGCTGTGCAGAGGGTCCCCTCTCTGTGCTCAGGCCGGGCGCAGGGCACTTGAGCTGCATTGCCCATGCTTTGTGTTGACCGTATTGATTGAATTAATGATGGCTGGGGTTCGATACTGAAATTACTCAGAACTCTGGATAGCTAAGCTGAATGAATTAGTTTATTAGCAAGAGCCAATGTCAGCCAAACAGCAAAGGGATGCTGTGCCCTGGGAAAAGAGGCTGAGCAGCCACCCTTCATTAGAGATCAGCCCCACAGTACACATTTAAAGCAATCCTTGGGGTTTTGCTTGACACCATATCTTTGTTTCAGCCCTAATACCTCAAACCTGGCAAGTGCCTAGTTTAACCCCTGCTGTTTAGTGCAGCTGAGCTGGATGCACACAGTGCACTGCAGGGGCCATGTACTCAAACAGAAGGGAGGCCTTAATGTCTGTGACTCATGTTTCTGACATTTCTAAGCCCCAAATATGGATGTGAATAACAGCAGTAAAAATATATCACTAATACAAAGATGTAGGACTTGGGTTAACGTATGGATATGCACTGTTGGCATGCTTCATCAAACATCCTGGGATTTCTGTCAAGGAAAGACTCTAACATGCGAACACTAGATTCATCTTGCTTACTGCAGCATACCCTGGCCGTGATGCTGAGAATTAAATGACTATTTCCAATTCTCTTTAACTCCAAATATGTCTCTGCCAGGAGGTGTCAGGTAGGAGTTTGGCTCTGCCTGCAGCATGCGTGGTGCACAGCCCATAGGTGTGCTAGATCTCCTGGCTTTAAAATCCACCACTTTTCCACCATCACTGCTGTAGGTGTAGGAACAGCAGCACCCTTGCTCATGCAAGCATCCTGATGGAGATTTAGTGCCTTCCTGCTGGAGAAGCACCTGGAGGGCTGGCTGTGCCGGGGTGTAGATGGCTCCTTGCAGGTTGCAGGGGGTGGCATTGCTATAGCAATTGTCACCTGGGAAACAGGGAGGTACGGAAACACCGGAGCAGTGGTTGTTCTCTCACATTCCTTGAGTAGGCTGGCTCAGTTTGGCATCCAGCCCTGGCATGGAAACCCGTGAGTAGGGCACAAAACTAGACCCAGCTCCATGCCCCATCCTTGCAGTTGGCCATTTCACATGGATGGCACAAGCTGTCGTGGCTGTTGTGGCCCATCAGATGTCTCTTGTGGGTGCAGAAGAGGCTCATGGCCAAATGAGATGGGCTATGCCTAAGGGAAAAGATCCACAGTGTAGAAGGCTGAGCCCCACAGAAATCAAGACCCCAGCTCCTTTCCAAGCACAGCCTCCTGCTTTGGACCAAAAAACCTCTTTCTCCTTCTGAAACCTTCAGAAGCAGATATTTTACAACCTGCACAGGATCGGCTCCTAAGTCAACACGTGTCTCACTTAAATAAGATCTTCACAGAGATGCTCTTTGGGTCCTTGTAGCTTTATTTATTTAGTTGGTTTAGTTTAAGATTAATCAGAAATGGGGAAAGAGCCAGAGAGACACAAAAGAGGCTCTAAATAATTCTGAGTGATTGAGAGCACCATGATTAATGGGATCTGCTGATGCCATTAGGGTGGAAGCAGCCTTCCGAAAAATAGATTTATGTTAAATGGAAAATACAATAATGTCATTCACAACAGGAGAAAACATGAAGGGGAAGAACCTGCCTTGAATGGTCGTCACATATAATTCAGGCTCACAATGAACAGAACTTAACTTCTCTGAGCTCTCTGTGTCCTGATTCTACATTCACTCATTATATTTGATTATCTTCAGTCCTCCCCAAGTGTAATATATTATTTCTTACAGAATTTACCATGCTTCATATCAGGCATGGTTTAATATTTCATACAGTTCATTAAATAACACATTCAGTTCAGCTCACAATGCCTTATTCATAATCCCATATACATCCCTGTGAAACCATGGAGAAACAAAAAAAATGACGTATGGAGAAACAGAAGAGCAAACTGAGCTGGTTCTGTAAAAGGACCCTTTGCAACCCCAGCATTTAGAGGAGCTTTGCAAAAGGAAAGGGAGAGGAGATGTTCCTGTTCCTGCTTCTCCCTGCTGAGCAGGCAGGAGAAGCAGTGGTGGGAAGCAGCTGCAGGGCAAGACAGCTCAGAAGAGGATGCCTGGGGTTTCCTTTTGGTCTGGTTACACTGAGCAGGTTTGTGCTTCCTTCTTCTGTCCATGCTCTAGTCATGAACCAGGGGGAGCTGCCTCTTGTCTTGTGCTCACCTTGCAGGTCAGATGAAAGCAGTAAGTATTGCTCTCTTGCTGGGAGCAAGCTAGGAAGATGGTGAGCTGGTACCCAGGCTTACTCTGGGGATATGGGTAGTGATGGCTTTTTACAGGTTGTGGGTGATTTTAGGCACCTGATTTTAGTTTGGTGTATCCAACTGAACTGACCTGAGCAAGTCGTACTGCCACACGGCACTGTCCACTTTCATCAGCACGCTGGGTTTGCAGCCCTCTGCCATGAACGTCAGCTTAAGGACAGCTCATCCATGGCTTCACACTGGGAGCATGTTACTGTGTTACTGCAATACAGGGTGCACAGGAAGCCCCATAGAGCAGCATTGCAACAGATTGCCCAGAGAAGCTGCCCCATCCCTGGCAGTGTTCAAGGCCAGGCTGGATGGGGCTTGGAGCAGCTCGCTCTGGAGACTGTGCTTGGTGGTTTGCTCTCTAAAGCTCACATGTGGACCAACCTGAAACAGCAAAGCAAAATTTAAAGGCTTTCTCTCCAGCTTCCATGCAGCGAGTAGCATCTTCTAAAGGCACTTGCATTGATTCCAGGACAGGCCCTTGAGAAGGGAGAGCAAGGGGAAAGAATCCACTCCAAGCACAAGAAACATTTTTTATTTGCGGGAAGTTAGAAATGTCCTTCCCTGCTCCAGCACACAGCAGAATACTGCAAATATCTCCAAGGAGGGTGAATCCAGACCTTGCATCCGCAAGGACACTGTCTGATGGGCAAAGGCTGGTGTGCGGCGGAGTCTGTTATTCCTTCATGTGACTGAAATCAATAATTTACACAGGGATGAGGTGACTTCCTCATAATTTCTTGTGAGCCTCAGTCCCTCCTCGGCCGCACCAGGGATGACAGAGGAGACCTGAGGAAGAAATAATGGGAATGGATGAAGCCTCCCATGCCAAGGGCAGAGCGAGCAGTGCCTGCTGCCCCGTGACCGTGCACACTCTGTGCTGGGATCAGGATCAGACAGTCACCCCAGCAATAAATATCCCTAGCTAAAGCATGCATACCAAATGAAGATATACATTATACCCAGTCCTCAAGAGCTGCAAATATCATCCACTGTTCCCTACCGGGATTGTTCTGTCCTTGCCAGGAGGACCCTGTGGAGTGCCTGAGCTTAGAAAGGAGGACCTCAGGGGATGCATTATTCAAAGGCTGGGACTGTCCGTGCCGCTGATCAATGTATGTTCTTGGGCATGTCTCTCCACTCCTGCATCTTTTCTTCCCTCCTTTCCTGCTTTCTCTATCTATACACAAGCTGTCACCAGGGATGATCTCGCTCACTGTGTCTCACTCAGCAGAAGGGGAACCTGATGCCATGGAGGCCTCCAGTTCCTGCTCTGCTTCCATCCTTCCCGATGAAAACACACCAGCCTGCCAGCAACAGCAAAGCCGAAGCCTGCAGAAATGCTGGGTTTGAGCTCTTTGCTTATATACTCTTTGCTCACACTCAGTTTTTTTAATCCCTTTGCAAAGGGAGCCTGTGCTCACTGATAATGCAGGAACAGTCAGGAGTGGCTGTGTTCAGACATCAGAGCCTGTCTGCAAAAAGCATGCCAGCCCTCCAGGTAGAAGGGCAGAGACAACATCACACAACGGAGCCAGCCAGTTGCAGATAACTGTTACCAGAAGCAACAGTTTTGTTAACATCTCTCTGGCCCAAATCCGCTCCTCGCTCCCCCCTGGTGCTCCATCTGCCTCCATGGCAGTGGTTTTGCTCTGTGTTAACGTGTTCCCACAAGCAGCTGCTCGTGCCGGCCTGCCAATATGCTGGCAGGAGCAGTGCAAGGCACTGTGCACCTACGAGTGGGCACACACAGTGGTCCCAGTGGCATGGATGCAGGTGATGCGCCTGGCCTGGGCCACCCTGACTGGCGACAAGTCCTCAGGGTGCATCTTATGTGTCCTTGTCCTTGTTAGTGCTGCTTTGCACAAGTGTTTCCTTGCTCTCATCCTTCTGTCTTTCTGCATCTCTCCTTCACTTTCCAGCCATCCATTGCCCTGATCTCTAACACCAGAATGTGCTTGGTGTTGGGTCTTGTCCTTCCCTTCTATAAAGATGAAAGCTTCCCCCAGTGTGTGGTGTACCCAGGAGTTAGGACTGGGAAGAGTAATTTGGACTTGAGCATTTCAAACGGTGGTGGATGGGTTTAGCTCTGAACTGTTCTGTTTTTTTCTTCCCTTTCCAGTGCAATAATCCTGCCTCCATCAGTGGGCTGGATTTTCTGCCTTTTTTCCTTTTCCTCCTCCCACCAGATTTGCTAGCACAGAAGAATTACAGGAACAGAAGGTGAAGCTAGATCTTTCTCCTGTATTTATTTATTTATTTGTTTGTTTGTTTGGCATCCATCCCTTGCTCTTTTGCCAAACCACTCCAGTTCCTCTTCCCCAGTGCCCACGCTGCCTGCCCAGCGCAGGGACACACAGCGCCCATGGAGCACAGTGCGGTGTGCGGTGGCATCAGTTCCTCTGTGACAAGAAGAAGGGGTCGCAGTTGTACCAACCCAAAAACGAGGGGAAGCACCTAATGTGGGCTTGAATCTCCTTCTGATGAGGAGCTGCTGAGTCAGGGGCTAAGCCTGCCTACCCAGCAGGTAGGAAAGGCTTGTCATCATGCGTGGAAGACGAGGTGGAGCTCCAGCCTCGGAGCTCCCCATATGCATCCTTGTTCCCTGCCCAGAAGCTATTCAGCATTGTTTAATCATCCTTCCCACCTTTCTTCGAGCCCATCCCAGCTCTACTACGTCCCTTTTCATCTGCGCAGTGTTCACCGTGTATGTGCACAGGGGATTTATACAGCGACGACGTGATTTCTCATGTTTTGCTCTGTTCTTCTCTGAGTAATCCCTAACATTCAAGATGCTTTTTTATTTTATGTTTTGTCCCTGCTGAGCAATGAGCTGGTGTTTTCAGAGAACGATCTATTATAACGCCGAGGTCTGGATCCTGGGAGGAATAGTCAGCTCGGAGCCCATCGGTTTATTTCTGAAGTTGAGAATGGTTTCTCCCACGTGCACCACTATTTATCCACACTGAATTTCTCCTGTCATTTTCTTGGCCAGTCACTCATCACAAGGTCCTTCTGCAATTCCTCACAGTCAGCCCTTGTCTTTAATATCTTAAATAATTTGGGAACATCAACAAAAGCTGTCATTTCAGTCTCCGCTCCCTTCCTCTGCTATTCTAGTGAGCATCCATGTAGGGTTTAAGACTAATTCTGGGGAGACCCATGGACCTACAGGAAAACTGTGACCTATGGAAGGGGGTGGGAGAGAAAAGCCCCTGCATCTGCCCATGGTCCCAGTGGGCATCAAGCACTAGAAGCAGTGGGGACGGGCTCCAGGCTATCCAAGCAGCAGATATCTGCAAGGACAAAGTGGTTCATTGGGAAATGGGATTGAAGGGCCTTTAATGACCACAAGGAGTGAAAACTTCCAGTGGAGGAATGGCTGTGGGTTTCCTGCCCAAGCAGATGCTCATCTGAATTGATGCTCTCCAGGGAATTGTTCCAGAAGGTAGATGGAATAAAGTGATTCACAGCATTAAAAAAAACAAAATCAAAAGAGAGACATCAGAGCTCCTGGAAGCTGTTCAGTTGGCATCGCGAGGTCTGCGGATAACAGACGCCCAAGGGAACTAATGTTTTAAGCCAAAGCAATTTGGGTAACAGGACAGGCTTGGGAGGAAAAACCCACAGTGCCAGATTTTGAATTATGCTGCACATCGGTGCTAAAAAAGAAGACACACATGTTGTGAATCTACAGCCCAGGAACACATTTTATAAGCATATTCTTAATGTGGCACGTGGTCTGCTTGTTCTTATCACTGATAATAACTAACTATAGCTTCTCCTTCAGCTCTTCCTCTTGCTCTTCCCCGTTCGACTACGGCATTTAACAAGCCAGTAAAAACATGTGATTCAGGTTCTGTTAAACAGCTTAAAACATTTCCAGGTGAACACACTGACTATTTTAAGGGTCTGCCTTGAATTCACGAGGCTCGTGTTGCAGAGGAGTTGTGTCCATGGATGAGCACATTTATTTCCAGCAGTTGCATCCAAAAGAGAGGGCTAAAGAAGCATCTTTCAACCAAATAGCCTAGACATCAGCTTTATTTGATCAGTAATTCTGTGTGGAAAGAATGACAGGGTTCAGTATATCCAGAAGTACTTCTCTTAAAGATGTCAGATGATGTTTCTAGCCCCCGCAGAGCTGAGAGTGTGCTTTCCTTCTGCAAACCAAAACTAAGTCTGTCCATTCCCTTTTATCCCCACTAATAAGCCCAGAGGAATCACTGGGAACCTGGTGATAAATCACCTTTTATATGGGAGGAGAGAAAGAAACCTTCCTCATCCCCTCCCACCAAATCCAGCCTCAACCAGGTCTGGGAGAGCACTTCGGTCCTGTTGCCAGGCTGTGTGTCCCCTGAGAGCTGCTGCAGCTCCCCAGGGAGATCCAGCACTGGAACAGGCCCCTTGTCTTTGCTGATGAGCTGGCCGCAGCCAGGTCTTGGTGCAAGTCACTGCTGGGGGGTTCCCATTGCTGCCAGTTGTGTCTTCAGTTACTGGTATAAGCACTTCTTGTAGTTTGTGAGGTGTTTCTCCTTGAGCTTTCCCACATGAACATCTCCCTTCTTTCCACATTCACAGCAGTCCCTGTCTGCTACAGACCTCTGCAGCATCACAGACCCCAGGCTCTGTCAGTGTCAGCAGTGAAGGGCAACAAAAAATCAGGTATCTCTACATCTATCCCTTTTCACTCGGAGCGCAGAGATGTGCTGGGTGATGTGCAGGCTAAACCGAAGGGGTTTGGTGGTTCTGGTTCCTAAGAACTGTTGGATGAGCCATTGGGGTGGTGATAATGCCCCAAGGAGCAACCCCTTGGCTGGCCATGGGCAAGGTCTTGCAGGTAGCATGATGGGGTTCTGTGGGGACTGGTTTGGCCATGAACTGCGGGGTTCCCATGTGATGGGGTGAAAGGTGCCTTGGAGAGAAATGGAGCAGAGGGATGGGAAGACAGCTGCTCTTAGCCGAGTGCCCATGGTGGATGGCAAAACCACCATCAGTTTTCAAAATCTGTACCAAATCTCCAGTTCCTCCATTGCCCAGCACCCTGAGGAGGAACCCATCCCATTCACTTACTCAGGTGCCACACTGGGCCACCTATCTCCAGCTGCCATGGCCAGATGAGGCCGGACACCCTGCTCAGGGAGCGCAGCTCCTCCTGACACGGTAGGAGGGCAGCGAGGCAGCCAGCTCA